>OX421509.1:8954410-9114410 GCA_949126835.1 Anisus vortex
TTTTTTTAGTTTTCTTCATAAAAAAATAAAACGGTTTACAGTTTATAACTTTAAAATTATCAAACTATAAAAGATTTTGAAAACTATATAAATATTATATGACTAAATAATTTATGTGTACGGTTCCAAACAACACATTAACTACCCAGTTTGTATGATCACTCCGTATCTATTCTGCTTAATTAATGTCGTTAATATAATCCAAAATGAGTATACACAAACAGCAGTAATAATATACTAGCTGAAATCTCAATTATACAGAGAAAAAAATATTAAGAACAATCTACATTCCCCGGCGTTGACCGGCTGAAAATAACACAGGCCAGTATAAGGTACAGTTTGAGTTAAACTATTTATAAACTACAATAAACAGAAAGTTATAGATTTAAATCCAATAATTAATAAATAAAATTTTTTAATGTAGGCCTAATTTAAAATAAATATTGTAATTGGGTAAAAAGCAAGAAACCTAAAAGAATAATTTATCTCTGGAATAAATGCAACATAACAGAACTACACCAAGCAGCAATAAAATTCCACATCAATTTTCTCACTAAATATAATATAACTAGCCAAATTGAAGACATTTGGAAATTCATAAAAACTCAAAAACAAACATAAAAGCAATAATGGTTGATTTTGTGCCAACAAAACAAACATCAAATATAATTAACAAATGTTGGTTTAATACTAAACTAAAGAGACTATGTAAACAAAAAGAAAATCTATTCAAAAAGTTTAAGGCTTTTATTCAATTAGACTATTAAATTAAAACTTATGGTCCTAAAATAAATCAAGAAAAATGGACACTACGGGCATAGCTCCACTAAAAGGCCAAAAAAAAAATGAAACCTACAATGACAATGAAACTAAAGCTAATATCCTAAACGCACACTTTGCATCATCATTTTCAAATCCAGGTGACAAAGAAATCTTCATAAATTTAAACAAACTAGAAGAGATAGGAAATATTAATGTAGAAGTAAAAGGCATTAAACAACTCCTAACCAACCTTAAAAGTAAACAATGCTTCTGGTCCAGATGAAATACCAGCAAGACAGCTTAAAGAACAAACTAATGAAATTTCTCCAATCTTTAAAATACTTTTTCAGGCCTCTCTAAACCAGGGCAAAGTGCCCAAAGATTAGAAATTACCCAATGTAACCCCTTTTCAAAAAAAGAGATAAATCTGACCCCGGAAATTACAGACCTGTTTCCCTAACAAGCATAACATGTAACATGTAAAATACTTGAGCATATAATATATAGTGGTATAGTAAATCATCTAGATAAACTTAATGCACTGTGCCCACACAAACGTGGCTTGTTGCAGACCTCTGGCATATTAGATATGAGATACGAGCATCTGTAAGATAAAAGGTATAATAATAAGATAGAAGCATTAAAGATAAGATAAGATACAAGACAAAATATTTACATATATCTTTGCAACAAATTCCCAAATCCTCCAATTTCCTCTAAATTTCTGGCCTGAAAAACAGATCATTCTACGATGTATCCAATATGCCATTCTTTCTTTTCTTTATATTTATATACATGGTAAAACAATAAAATAAAGCGGCGTCTCTAGGACGCTGAAGGACGCCCCTGAACATTTAAAAACTGTAAAAGCAAACTTTTTCACGAAATATAGTCTCGTTTTTCATTGAAAGTCTGCATTTGTTTCTTCTCCACATCGCCACAGAGAGCCACATCAGCACTTGGTGGTCTGGACATTCTGGTGTTGAACCACATCGCCAGCCAGAAGATAGCGCCGTTCGTCGGCTCCCCGGAGAACCTGACGTTGCTCGACACCGTCACGGACGTCAACTTCCGGTTAGTATCCGTTCAAACACGTGCTCGCGGCGGCCATTGCTCTTGCCGTTAAGATGTAGATGAAGCGCCGTGTAGTTTGTGTTAAATGTATTTATAGGATAGTGATATATTGGATACATTGGCTAGATAGATTTTAAAAAAAAGAGTACATGGAAAGATAGATAGAATGGATAGATAGGCAGACAAATAGATTGACGAAAGGACAATCAGACAGACAAATATACAGACGTTCAGATATGTAGATGGATTGATAAATAAATTAAATAAATAGATAGTTAGATAGATAGACAAATAGAAAGACAGATACATATATAGATAAATAGATGTAGATAGATAGATAGACAGAAAGATAGACAAAATTTGCAGATATATAGACAAATAGCCTACATAGATAGATAGACAGACAGAAAGATAGATAGATATATAGAAAGAAAGATAAATACATAGATAAATAGGCCGAATGATAGAAAGAGAGACACCCAGCTGCAGCTCCTCTGACAATTGTCTTGTTTGTTCACATAGACACATACACACACAAAACAAACTACAACGACAACACCTCGTTGTTGTTTTTTAAATGTGTAATTGCTTACAGTTTACCCCACTACACATGTGTATTTGTACAGAGTATATATACAAGAATCCCGTCGGACCACATTGATCCAAAGGGCCGGCGAAGCGGCGTTCACCAGTTTCTGTTGGCCACGGCATACTAGGTGATTGTGTGGCCCAGTACAATGCAAATCCGCCTTTACTTTACGACCTCCAGACCCGCGATTTGAACCCAGGACCATCGCTATGCCCACCGAACGTGCTGCCGATCGGTCAGCGCGCCCCCTATAGACTATATTCTATATATATATATATTCAAAACGTTTATTTAAAATATTTGTAATTTTTCTTTTTTTTTTCTTTTTTAAAACTACAGATCCTACGTCTATCTGACGTCTTATGCCATGCCCCAAATCCTGGCCAATAAAGGAAGTATTATAGTCATCAACAGCTTACTTGGCAAGTACATTTGTTGTTATTTTAAACTCCCTTTCTCCCCCCCCCTCCTCTCCCCCCCCCCCCCCCCCCCCCCCACTGTCCTGTACCCATCAAGTAAAGAATATGTAAAAAAAAATAATAATTAATGTAATACTTATTCAAAATAGTGTGATGCCGTTCGTTACAAGTGAATTTTTTTAGATCTTATTTTATCTTATAATATATTACAGACGCTCCCTCTATAAAGAAGAATATTGCGTCCTACGCTCGTCCGTGGTCCGAGTCTAGTCTTGCAATTTTTTATTAATGTTTTAAATGATGTTAAGTTACTTGTTTTTCCTGGCTTGTTCATGCAACCCATTACATTTATTAAGTGTCACAGAAAAGTGCGAAAGTACACAATAAAACAAATATTTAGGAAAGTTTGAGTGAGTAAACAAGAAATTGAAAAGGAATTTAAAAGGTGGATTAAAACATTGTTTTTACTTTTTTTTTACCAGGGGAAATAATTAATGATTATTACTGTGACAATTTTGTTACTTCCCTTAGTTCATCAAACATTTCTTCAACATGCTTCTATATACATTCCCTTGGTATTGTTATTCACGATATATATATATATAATATTATATAATATATTTATATAAAGTACACTGTGTGTGTGGATTCCGATCCCCATTGGTTAATTTAAAGACACGTGGCCTTATAGTCTCATATTTTACTTTTGCGATCTCGCTTCCGGTATGTGTCCTTCCTGATTAGCGTATCCAAATGCCATGCGTGCGACCTGGGTTCGATTCCCCACTGATAACTTTTTTTTCTACTATTGTCCCCCATTTAAGTAACTTTTTTTTTAAAGATTGTAAAGCTGTTCAGGACTTAAAGCTTTCTTAAAATATTTTCAGTAAAAAAAATCTAATATAATAATACTAAAAAAATTAAAAAAAATAAACTAATAATTATATTTTAGAATGCGGCAGACGGGATTATCCAAACTTTTTGTTCAATAAAAGTACATGCTTTTTAAAAAAAAAATCGATAACAATATTTATTTTAAATTATTTCCCTAAATGTTTTCAGATGATAATTTATAATTATATTGTTAAAATTATTATAGATTTCTGTTAAGTGTAGTTTATAAATTTTCTATCTGTAGGTATAATTATTATTTTTTTGCGCGGCCGACGCCGGGCAATTTAGCTTGTCTTATAATAAAAATTATAAGCCTACTTCCCAGCGAGTTTCGCTCTGAAATTTTAAACTATATCCGCTTGACAATACAAAAGTATCTTGTTTATTTATCCACAATCATGATATCAGGGTCGAAGCCAGATGGAGGGCTGAAAGGGGAATAACTTTTGTTTTCGGCCGAAAAATTTACTTGGAACAATCCTTTAAAAAAAACTGCTTTATATTCGCAAGGAATTTGGTAAATATTTGTCACGCATACTTTCAGCCCCCGAATCCCCCTGCATAAAATCCTGGCTTCGCCCCTGCATGGAAATATTTTCTATGAGTTTAACAAGTATATACATTTTATGTTTTATTCTGGATTGTCTGGAACTTTCCAGGTAGGGTGCCACACCCTTACATTGCCACGTACTCAGCGTCCAAACACGCCCTCCATGGGTTCTATGAGTCCTTGAGGATGCAATTCCGGCAGTTGAGCCAAGATGTCTCCGTGACTCTATGCACTCTAGGATATATAGGTGAGTGATAAGGATATTCAAATATTATTTTTTTACATCCAGGGGTCGGCAACTTTTTTGATAATAGTTTGCTAAAGTATGATTTCTAATTCGTTCAGCGTGCTAACAGTCTAAACAGTCAACTTGCTCCACCAATTAATTTTACTTTAGAAGAGACTTGAATAGCCTTTTTGGGGGGTTTTCCACGCGCCATATAAAATGTTATTGACCAACACCTACACAAATTATTAGGTGCGTTTACGTTTAAGGTTCTAATTAGAGATGGGAGTTGAACCTAACCCGTATAGAATATACCGAACTCAAACTTAGGGAACTTAACTGAACCAGAACTTCCAAAAGTCGGTTCGATTCCTGTGTCTAGTTTTAGTATTTTTGCATGCATGTCCTAATACAATTATGAGCTACATGTAGGTCTTAACTTATATTTTCATGTACATATATTATGTCACCATCACAGAATAGGTATAGACCATAATGCGCAATCCCTATATGCGCAGTCACTAAAAGTAAAGCTCGGCTTCCGCCATTTTCTTTTGACTCAAGGCAGCCGTCACTAGAGACGCTACTATAGTAAAATGAGAAAGGTTTAATTTATTACTGATATCTAGTCTTAAAAAGCTTAGGAGTAAAGCAAGGCTACAAATATTAAGTAATATGAGCGTACAACTGACCGTTTTTTACCCTTTACGGGGTCAGGGAAGCCTTGTAGTTTGACATGCTTATTTATACGATAATCAATCGTTTTCGCATCATTGTTGCAGTATATTACACAACAGCCTTTGTACCTTTTGCCTGAAACGTTAGCTTTGGGTGTTCGAACTTGTAGATTTGATGAAAAAGACATTGTAAATAATCATAAATATAAAGTGTAACCAGGTCCGCTGAGTCTAAACAGTATGGCGTCGGTATTACTTGTGATTGCACATTCTGTTCTATATTTATTATATGGTCACCATATATTTTAGACATTTGCATGCGTGATTTAATACATATTTTGTGTAACGCATTTAAACACAAAAAATTTACGCACGTGACCTAACACTTTTGCGTTGTTGTTTTTCAGGCACAGAGAACGCCATAGAGCAGATGGAAAGGTCGGATTACGTCCACCTGAAGTTCACGCCAGCGTCGCCCGTGGACACGGCCCTAGCCATCGTCCAGGCCGGGGCCAGGCGGCAGGACGAGCTCTACTACCCGTTCTGGGCCACCTGGAGCGTGTCCCTGCTCCGGAGCCTTTTCCCTCAGACTGTGGATGTTATTCTGAACATGTTTATGGTCTGATTCCTTCACAAATACAAAACACCAACAGCAGCAGCGGAACAATTAATAAAAAAGTAAAAAAATGCGAAAGACGTGAAATAAAAAGTGAAGTATTGCTTAGGAAGTGAGGCATCCATATGATTGGTTGGTTGTTCCGCTAAGTAGGTCAAGTTGTTCCAATCAAAAAGCTTTAACGAGAAAAGAATTGTGTTTTGATGATTTTATGTAACGATATAAAGTACATATTTTGAAATAAAAGTCGTCCTCAAGAGACACTATATGGGCTCAATATTGGCCCAACATAAGGCCAAGATTTAAATATTGGCATAATATTGGACAAATATTGGTCCAATATAGTGTGCTGTTTAAACGTGCAAGTTGGTATAATAGTTGAACACGAGATGTAAAAAGTTAAAAAGTATGTCTGTAAGATTTTTTTTTGTTTACCGATGCATGCTTGGAAGCCATCAGCTTTGAATTCAACTTCTGCTTAAAATTCAACATTGTGAGTAATTGGTTCAAGACTGTAGCTTTACAAAAAAGAAGAAAAAGGGATGTCTTAATGCTTTGTGTCACAAATGATAGACGTTTGTTTGTTTCGTAATGTTCTTGTTATGTTGTTATTGTGTTTTTGTTTTTTTTTTTGTTATTGTTGTGCGTATTACTGTTATTGTGTGAACACGGATGCATTTTGTTTTTTTTACAATGCTATCTTACATCTAGTTTATATGTTGGCTATTGACAAAACAAAACAGCATCAATGTTACTGCCCGGGTATTCTACACTTGTTATGATTATAACCCCCCCCCCACACCCTCCCTCTTCCCCAAACATTCTGCCCCTCTCCCCTCCCCCTTCCCTTACTATCACGTGAAAATATTTGAGTTTAAAAGCGTGTATTACCTCACTGGCTTTGGAAATCGGCACACCCCAAATATAAAACGGGTTTGCATATTTTAACCTCTACATATTTTAATCGTTGTTGAAATATTATTTTAATTGTCTGCGCGCCAATTCATATACTTCCCTCGTGCCAACATTGAGTGCGCTCCAGTTGTTTAAGCAGCCCGAGACTTAAAAGAAATCCTTTTCCAATCAAATGTGTTTAGATTTAAATGCTGACAGCTTGGGAAACGCTTCAATTGTTTTGTTTTTTTGTTTATCCCCTCCCCCGCCCCATCCCCGTCATGTGATTACTGTGATATCTAAAAATAGCAATATGGTATTTTTATATTTTACTGGATTTTCTTTTTTTTTTTTTTATTGTGCTCAGTATTCCTAGGTATTATCAGCATTAAAATGGAATTTTTATAAAAGATAATTTTAGATTCGTGTTTTTTTTTCTTTCTTGTTTTTTTGTTTTTTTTTTAATTACTTTGTTATTATAACCAAAGAGCTATATACACATGGAGAGCGCAATCACTTATAATAAAGCATAAAAATGTGGAGAAAATGCACTCTTATATATAGGTAAGTGAACCAGGGTAAGATGGCCGATTTGACCCAGAAATACTTAAAATTTAAATTCTTTCTTTCTCCAATCGTGACGTTTCTCTTGTCCTATTCTCATGTTCCCAACACACACAAAAACTGTTTCTCATTCAGAGATGTCAACTCCGCAACTTTTTCTCTGCCTACCATTTTTTCTTTCCTTTTCATCTTACTGTGCCCCAGCTGGATGGTCTATGTGAAATGGTCATACTGCATGTAGGTCTTTGTAAATGGTCATACTTCAAGGTAGATCTTTGTGAAATAGTCATACTTCAAGGTAGGTCTATGTGAAATGGTCATACTTCAAGGTAGGTCTATGTGAAATGGTCATACTGCATGTAGGTCTTTGTAAATGGTCATACGTCAAGGTAGGTCTTTGTGAAATGGTCATACTTCAAGCTAGGTCTTTGTAAATTGTCATACTTCAAGGTAGGTCTTTGTGAAATTGTCATACTTCAAGGTAGGTCTTTGTAAATTGTCATACTTCAGGTAGGCCTTTGTAAATTGTCATACTTCAGGTAGGTCTTTGTAAATGGTCATACTTCAAGGTAGGTTTTTGTAAATGGTCATACTTCAAGGTAGGTATTTTGTAAATGGTCATACTTCAAGGTAGGTATTTATAAATGGTCATACTTCAAGATAGGTATTTGTAAATGGTCATACTTCAAGGTAGGTCTTTGTGAAATGGTCATACTTCAAGGTAGGTATTTGTAAATGGTCATACTTTAAGGTAGGTCTTTGTAAATGGTCATACTTCAAGGTAGGTATTTTGTAAATGGTCATACTTTAGGTAGGTATTTGTAAATGGTCATACTTCAAGGTAGGTATTTTGTAAAGGGTCATACTTCAAGGTAGGTATTTGTAAATGGTCATACTTCAAGGTAGGTATTTGTAAATGGTCATACTTCAAGGTAGGTCTTTGTAAATGGTCATACTTCAAGGTAGGTGTTTGTAAATGGTCATACTTCAAGGTAGGTCTTTGTAAATGGTCATACTTCAAGGTAGGTCTTTGTAAATGGTCATACTTCAAGGTAAGTCTTTGTAAATGGTCATACTTCAAGGTAGGTCTTTGTAAATGGTCATACTTCAAGGTAGGTCTTTGTGAAATGGTCATACTTCAAGGTAGGTCTTTGTAAATGGTCATACTTCAAGGTAGGTCTTTGTAAATGGTCATTCTTCAATGTATGTATTTGTAAATTGTCATACTTCAAGGTAGGTCTTTGTAAATGGTCATACTTCAAGGTAGGTTTTTGTAAATGGTCATACTTCAAGGTAGGTCTTTGTAAATGGTCATACTTCAATGTATGTATTTGTAAATGGTCATACTTCAAGGTTGGTATTTTGTAAATGGTCATACTTCAAGGTAGGTCTTTGTGAAATGGTCATACTTCAAGGTAGGTCTTTGTGAAATGGTCATACTTCAAGGTAGGTCTTTGTGAAATGGTCATACTTCAAGGTAGGTCTTTGTGAAATGGTCATACTTCAAGGTAGGTCTTTGTGAAATGGTCATACTTCAATGTATGTATTTGTAAATGGTCATACTTCAAGGTTGGTATTTTGTAAATGGTCATACTTCAAGGTAGGTCTTTGTGAAATGGTCATACTTCAAGGTAGGTCTTTGTGAAATGGTCATACTTCAAGGTAGGTCTTTGTGAAATGGTCATACTTCAAGGTAGGTCTTTGTGAAATGGTCATACTTCAAGGTAGGTCTTTGTGAAATGGTCATACTTCAGGTAGGTCTTTGTGAAATGGTCATACTTCAAGGTCATAATTTAAACTATTGCCGAGAGGTCAATAGTATTATACATACAATAAGTATAAGCATAAAAGGCACAAGAAATTAAAAAAAAAAAAACGTTATGTAATAAAGCCGTATTTTTTTATGCCCATACTCAACTTTCGTTATAGGAAATTTTATAGTGGATTCTATTCTATTGTTATGATTTTAAAAAATTACCATAACCTAGAAAACTAAGTGTAACAGAAATAAACTTTGAACATCACTGCCATTTAATGTTGTCGAAGCAATATTTAACAAGAATTTGCCATGTTTTTAACTGAATCAATTAATGAAATTTAAACTACAACGAATCGAAGAATTCAACTCAATAAAGTGGAGAGGAAGAAAACATGAAATAAACACGGAAAACATAAGAAATGTTACATTTTAAGATTAATTTGATTATTAATCTACCCCCCAAAAAAAATTGTAAAAAAAAATTAATCGGCACAAAAAGTTGAAGAAAAAAGTATGCAACTCTATCAAAACTAATTTAAGGAACATACTTTCTATAATAGCCTGAAAAGGTTTCTTTTCTAATAGAAATTTAAATGAGCCTTTTACATTTGAAGGCGAAAGAAAACTATTTTACAAAGGGTCATGTTTATCTGCATTAAAAGCAACATTTGAATTGGTCTTCACTTGAATAAAAACTATTTTTAGGAGATCTTTGGAGATGGGAGAGTTTTGCCATAGAATCCAAGACGTGCAAGTTCGACAGTCAAGGGGAGATAATAGTAATAAATGTTGTGTTTAAGGAGTTATAGGAAATTTTTGTTAAGATGTTTTACAGTGAGAGTTTTCTTTATTTATTTCAAACATTCTGAAAAGTAAGACTATAGGGGATGGTGGGAGATACAGTTAAACAGTCAGAGGCTTGGCGTTTTAATAGGTTGACTGCATGAACTGGTACATTAGGTAAGGATTCACAGGGCTCTGTTGTCTGGCCTGGTATCTGTTGGATTGCTGCTGATATGGATTGTTCGGTGCCGGGTAGTTCAATTGCGCGGGAGCCCGCTGCTGGACAGCTCCTCGCGGAACCGGGGGCCGCGACTGGGGCGCCATGATCAAACTGACCAGCCTGTCCTGTGCTTGAGACGCCCCGCTGGTGTAGTCGAACTTGCTGTAGACGTTCTGCTGCTGCGAGGCGTGGCTGTACGGGTTGGCGCTGGCCAGGGAGTTTACCTGCTGTGCGGAGAAGCCCAGCCCGGCCTTGTTGCCGTACCCGGCGGACGGCGCCCCGGTGAGCTCGGAGAACTTGGAGCGCGCGGCTTGTTGGTCCGTGTTGGCGGCGCCGCCGAAGCCTTGGGGTGAGTCGACGAAGTTGTCCGCGAAGGTGCCGGTGCTCGGTGTCGGCAAGTAGTTTTGAGGCTGTTGCTGCATTTGATGCTGCTGCAGCTGTTGTTGCATCTGTTGCCGTTGTTGCATCTGTTGCTGTTGTTGCATCTGTTGCTGTTGTTGCATCTGCTGTTGCTGTTGAAACTGCTGCTGTTGTAGCTGTTGTTGCTGCTGAAGCAAGGCGGCTGTTTGTTGCTGAGCCTGGAGACGCACGAATAAGCATTTAGATAGTCAAACAAACAACTTTAAAGTACCCTGTAAACCAGTGGCGTATTTAGGATTGTGGGGGCCCTTTTCCCAAATTTATGTGGGGGAGGGGTCCTCATGACCTCGCCTCTGCCTTCCGACATTGCTGTGTTAGCGTATGTACAGTGTTGCTGATGCTGAATGATAACCAGTACCGGTAACCCACTCTGTCTGACTCTGACATTAACAATTCAATTTTCTATGAAACGTTAACTTGGTTTATAAGGCCATAATGCAACATCAGTGATAATAACGTCGCCCATCCTGAACTTCTACAACAGCACTGTTCTAAGTGCTAAAAAAAAGACAAAAAAAAATGTTTGGGGTGTGTAGGAGCTCCTGTTCCAGTGGACCATGTGGAGCATGCCTAAATACGCCACTGCTGTCAACAAGATGAATAATATATTGAAAATTATTATTAAATGTATTATTAAATGGATGCAGACAGCTTTCTCCACGTTTCCAACATGTATAAGTAAAGTATTATTCGGACCAAACTGACCAGTAGGGCTGGTGAAGCAGTCAGTGATCACCAGTTTCTGTGGCCACGGCATACCAGGGGATTGTGTGTCCAGAACAATACCCAACCGCCTTTACTTTACCCCAACTAAAGTCAGGTACCCATCTGAGCTGGGTAAACTCAGGGACACCCTCAAGACCAGGGGAAAAAAACGAGCCTCCACCAGGATTCAAACCCAGGACCTTCGGATCGCCGGTCGAACTCAACATGTATACACAGCTAAATAAACTATACAAACTATTCCGGTTCCAGTGAAAGTGGATGATATCGGTGATACAGTTGAAAACTATCTCACTGCATGCTCCCTTGTAATAGTACTATTTTCATTACATGCTATATATCTGTAGCATGCTCTCGATAACTGATAGACAGTCAGAACTGGGTTTTAATTGACTTACATTAGCTTCGGCTTCGGTTTTAGCTTTTATTTTATTTTTCCTAGCCATTTTGAGGTATATATTGCAATTGAATTATTTCAGTTTTTTTTTCTATATATTAATAATATTTTTGGACGTACGATGACGAAAGAAAAAAATTACTACTTGAAATACCCGAGATAATCAATCTCTGGCATGGATGGCATTATCGCCCCCTACGATCTACCATAAAAAGTATCCCGTCGGTCTAAACTGATATATAGGGCAGGTGTAACAGCGTTCACGAGTTTCTGTGGCCACGAAATACTACTTTACTTTATCCCAGCGAAAGTCAGGTACCCATCAGAGCTGGGGCATCCTCCAGATAACCCTCCACCAGGATTCGAACCCAGGACCTTGGTAAGCCAGCCGAACGCGCTGTCCACCATGCCCCGTACAATCTACCATAGCTCTCTCGATAACAATCTACCATAACTCTCTCTATAACAATCTACCATAGCTCTCTCTATAACAATCTACCATAACTCTCTCTATAACAATCTACCATAACTCTCTCTATAACAATCTACCATAACTCTCTCTATAACAATCTACCATAACTCTCTTTATAACAATCTACCATAACTCTCTCTATAACAATCTACCATAACTCTCTCTATAACAATCTACCATAACTCTCTCTATAAAAATCTACCATAACTCTCTATAACAATCTACCATAACTCTCTATAACAATCTACCATAACTCTCTCTATAACAATCTACCATAACTCTCTCTATAACAATCTACCATAACTCTCTCTCTATAACAATCTACCATAACTCTCTCTATAACAATCTACCATAACTCTCTCTATAACAATCTACCATAACTCTCTCTATAACAATCTACCATAACTCTCTCTATAACAATCTACCATAACTCTCTCTATAACAATCTACCATAACTCTCTCTATAACAATCTACCATAACTCTCTTTATAACAATCTACCATAACTCTCTATATAACAATCTACCATAACTCTCTCTATAACAATCTACCATAACTCTCTCTATAACAATCTACCATAACTCTCTCTATAACAATCTACCATAACTCTCTCTATAACAATCTACCATAACTCTCTTTATAACAATCTACCATAACTCTCTATATAACAATCTACCATAACTCTCTCTATAACAATCTACCATAACTCTCTCTATAAAAATCCACCATAACTCTCTATAACAATCTACCATAACTCTCTATAACAATCTACCATAACTCTCTCTATAACAATCTACCATAACTCTCTCTATAACAATCTACCATAACTCTCTCTATAACAATCTACCATAACTCTCTCTATAACAATCTACCATAACTCTCTCTATAACAATCTACCATAACTCTCTCTATAACAATCTACCATAACTCTCTCTATAACAATCTACCATAACTCTCTCTATAACGTTATCCAATAACTCTCTATAACAACCACTAACAAGAACAGCTGAAGGAAGACGCACCAATATCTTTGTTTGCCTTTAAATGCAAGAGAGCAAACAGCTTATCAGTAAACTTTTAATATTATAAAAAATAATTAGCTTTATATTTTTTTAACACATAGCTTATGTGTTCTTAGTTGTTTTTTGTTCAATCTTAAATGTGCTCTGAGTTATGTTTGTTGGTCACGCTATACAAATAGATTTATTATTATTATTATTAATAATAGAAAAAAAAGATTATATTATGTGCATAATAATGTCAGTAATAGTATGAGAGGGTTTAAATAAGTTTAAGAAATTACCATTTGTTGTTTAAGTTTTGCGGCCTGGGCCTCGGCCTGCAGTTTCATGTCGCTCTCGTATTTAGCCCTGGCCTGAAAAAAAACAAAACAAACAAAAAAGAAAGAAAACCTTAGACTCATGACCAAACCCTAAAAAAAAACACACACACACGGAACCCAAATACACATCATTTAAAAAACAAACAGAAAGCTTGTTAAACACGGGAATCCGACGTTGAATTGTCTTGGAAATGACTTTTATGTACATTTAAGCTAAATATATTTACACACACATAAAAAAATGTGTTTGTTATTTATAGAAACAATGCTGTAGGCCCTAAATACGGCAGATTTGTCACTAAGAAGGTTTTTTATATAGTTTCGTAGTGCAAACAGAAATATGTGTGTGTGTGTGTATGTATGAACAGTACAAAGCTGTGTGCATAATTAGTGTATGAAATGCACAGTGCACACGTTTGCAACGCCAGCGGTTCTCGGCCTTGCCTTTTTAATGATCCCCATTGACTTTTTTAAATAAATAGTAAATACCGTATGTAGAGAGATAGATAGATAGACAGACAGACAGACAGACAGACAGACAGATAGATAGATAGATAGATAGATAGACAGATAGATAGAGAGATAGATAGAGAGAGAGATAGAGAGATAGATAGATAAACAGATAGATAGATAGAGAGAGATAGATAGATAGATAAATAGATAGATAGATAGATAGATAGATAGATAGATAGATAGATAGATAGAGAGATAGATAGATAGATAAATAGATAGATAGATAGAGAGAGAGATAGATAGATAGATAGATAGATAGATAAATAGATAGATAGATAGATAGATAGAGAGATAGGTAGGCAGACAGATAGATAGATAGATAAATAGATAGATAAATAGATAGATAGAGAGATAGATAGGCAGACAGATAGATAGATAGATAGATAGATAAATAGATAGATAGATAGATAGATAGATAGATAGATAGATAGATAGATAGATAGATAGATAGATTGATAGATAGATAGGCAGACAGATAGATAGATAAATAGATAGATAGATAGATAGATATAGAGAGAGAGAGAGATAAATAGATAGATAGAAAGAGAGAGAGATAGATAGATAGATAAATAGATAGATAGAGAGAGAGAGAGAGAGATAGTAACATAGACAGACAGATAGATATATTGATAGGTAGATAAACAGAAAAGCAGAAAGACAGAAATATATATTGATAGAGAGATACATAGATGGATAGACACAGATAGATGACAGATACATGACTGATAGATGATAGATTGCTATCTAGATAGAGATATAGATAGATATATGCTAGATAGATGATAGATAGTTAAATAGACAGACAGACAGATAGACAAGCTAGCTTGACAGATAAATAAATACATACACCGATATGCTGATCGATAGCTAAACAACTTGATAGATATTTCAGCGTACAAGGGGATGTGTGGCCAGCACAATGCCCAGCCGCCTTTACTTTACCCCAACTATTGTCATGTACCCATCAGAGCTGGGTAGACTCAGGGACACCCTCGAGTCCAGGAGAAAAAAATGGAACCCAGGATTCGATGCGCCAGACGAACGCGCTGTCGCTCGACCACCGTACCCCTATGCACCATCGCTCGCATAGCTTAGCTTAAAGCTATTCTATAGCTTTTGTCAGAATAGCTTTTGTCTGTGCCGAAAATCTATTTTCTCCGAAGTGAATTTGTTCTAAAATTCCATTGCTAAATGTTACCTGCTGCGCTGCCAACTCTGCCTCCGCAGACGCCCTTGCTTTGGCCTGGAGCCTGGCCTGCTCTGTGAGCGCCATCTGCCGCTGTTGCTGGAGTATCATTTCATGGTGCCGTCTCCTCATCTCTTCCTGGTGTTTCTGGAAAGGGGAAAAAAACCTCAAAAGGTTAACAAATATAACTCAAGCTGTTTACACACTTGATTATAGATAAAGTAATGTGTACATATTTATTACATACACTTATTTACATAACCATATTTACATAACCATATTTACATACACATATTTACATACACATATTTACATGCACATATTTACATAACCATATTTACATAACCACATTTAGACTAATATATTTACATACACATATTTACATGCACATATTTACATGCACATATTTACATAACCATATTTACATAACCACATTTAGACACATATAATTACATACACATATTTACATGCACATATTTACATGCACATATTTACATAACCATATTTACATAACCACATTTAGACTAATATATTTACATACACTTTTTACATACACATATTTACATACAGTTTTTACATACACATATTTACATGCACATATTTACATACACATATTTACATAAACATATTTACACACACACACAGTGACGTAACTAGAGTAAATGGCGCCTGCGGGGCGTGAGGGACGGGGCGAATCCGGGCGCCTATATAGAATGTTTAGTTTTTGTTTATTAGTAGAATTAGAATAATGTTAACATCGTGTCAGTTAGGCGCCTATCCAACACCCCCCCCCCTCTAGCTACGCTACTGCGTACATTCCAACGTCGTTGAATGAATTAAATTGTCCCTTAAAAGTTATTTTTTAAAATACCTAGTTAGAGGACGAACAAATATAATATAGTTATAGTATTTAGTCTAGTATGTTTTTTTCTAGATCTATATGCTTGCATTGATCAAGGTACCAAAAAAATAAATCTTAAAAGAGTAAGTATTAAATTGGTAACATTACAAACATGCCGTTTTGGGGCCTTTATTTTTCAGTGCCCGTGGTTAGTGCTAGTGGTTATGCCCGTCAAAATGACGGAGAAACGAATAAGTACAATGTGTTTTGTTAAGAGAGAGAGAAATATAAAAAATATTACAATAAAAGCTGTAGTGCGAAATATAAACGGTCGTTTTAAGAAAATTTACCGGCGCCCCACAAAATTAAAACCAAAATAATATATTTAGTCTATAGTTGACTGGTTTTTGTGTGGAAATGCCAGTTTTAATACCAAAAAGTTATAATTTTCATTGCATTTTTATGTCATTTCATGACAAGTTTTTAATTAGTTGCTTTTGAAATGTATATATTATATACAGAACAATATAGTTTACTGGGGATTTTTTTAAAATACATCGTTGCATTTTTTTCTTTAAAAAGATGATGTTGGCGTCAGACTATCTTGACACTTCTACAGCCCCCCCCCCCCGTTCACCACCCACCACCCTCCACCATCTTGTCAAGACTTGTCAAACTGTTTAACATAAAAAGTCCCCCCCCTCCATCCCCCCCCCCCACACACACACACAAGTCCTATTCTGTGTACATAAATAAAACGGACGAGCTTTAAACGAGCCATGGCCGTTTTTTCTAGAATAATGTATTCCATGTCTTAGATGAAGTCTTGGTTTAATCTCTTCAGACAGCAAAGAGTGGGGTCGGTGTTTGTTGTGTTTTTTAAGAAAGGTGTTGTTTGATTACCCTGAAGCTCGTGGTTGAAGTAGGGAAGATTTCAAACCAGTGGCGTAGCTAGGGGAGGGGGGTGCTAATTCGAAAGTCCCCCTCCCGGGCCCCTACTTGAGGGGGGCCCCGAAATGACTGTCCGAAAAAATTTGTTTGCAGGGGCCCCCAAAGGAGTGTCCGAAAACCTTTTTTTGCAGGGGCCACTAAAGAGGCCAATCCCACCAGGCCCCCAAATATCTAGCAACGCCACTGTTTCGAACAGCAAACTAGGCGGATTTTGTAGCCAGTACAAATGCGCTTGCACCTTGTCTTTTTTCCCCCCAAAAAAAACAGATATCGGGTACACGCCGGTGAGGAAATAGGGGGGGGGGGTGAGTTTGGGGAAGGGCCGTCCTCTAGACCAGGGTTCGGCAACTTTTTGAGAATAGTGTGCCACAGTAGGATTTCTAATTCATTCGGCGCGCCAACAGACCTAAAAATCAACCCACTCTTTTCCTGTAGAAGGACTATAATAATAATTGCTTTTTCAGAGTCTTCCGCGTACCATTCAAAATGGCTCAGCGTGCCAGGACTGGCACGCGTGCCGTAAGTTGCCAACCCCTGCTCTAGACCCCTGTAGGGGAAGATTTACCGATATTTTAGTGTATGGCATTGATCTACCGCTGGAACACCTGGTAGCTTTTTCACAAGCAATTAATAGCATACTATTAGCAGAATAAAAAATGTTATACAAGAAAATGGAGGCCTTTCAGACTCGGTTAGTCTAAAGCTCTCACCGGTTTCTGTGCCCACGACGTGGAAACGGATAGTGTGGCCAGCGCGATGCCCAACCGCCTTTACTTTTCACAACTAATCTCAGATACTCGTTATAGCTAGGTTGACTCAGGGGAAACAACCTCCAGGCTCATCGAGTCCAGGAGTTAACGCGGACGTAGAAAGTATATACAAGCATGAAACAAAAACCTACACACACAATTGTTTTACCCTCCAGGGGGCTCCACCTGAGATCCCCCCTCCCCGTTCCCGTTTGAGCTACACCCCTCACCTGGACCATGAGCCCCCAAAATATCTACGTACGTACCTGGTACATTAACCGCTGCTGAAGCCTCTGCTTGGCCTCGCGCTCCGCGACCACGGCTGCGAACTCCGGCTTCACCATGCAGACGTTCTTGCAGCCGTTGCTGCAGCAGTACTGCTCGACCGGGCACAGGTTCGACGTGCTGCACTCGTTGGGCTCCGGGAACATGGAGAAGCAGCTGCTTCCCGGGCACGGACCTGGATTGGGGCACGAACGGAAAGAAAGAAGGAAAGAAACGCATTATTTTATCATTGCATAAAGACCATTAGCTGAGATGGTTTGGGTCATACGGTAAGACATGACTCCTTGGCCAAAACCATCCTACAGGGTACAGTGGAAGGAGCACGCAGAAAGGTCGCCAGAAAAAAAAATGAGATTAGGCAACCTGAAAATGTGATTAGACAACCTGAAAATGTGATTAGACAACCCTCTTGATACG
Organism: Anisus vortex; assembly: GCA_949126835.1. Taxonomy (NCBI): domain Eukaryota; kingdom Metazoa; phylum Mollusca; class Gastropoda; family Planorbidae; genus Anisus; species Anisus vortex. Next base: position 8,972,733 of record OX421509.1, read on the forward strand.
CTTCTGCAAAAAAGGCTTCTTGCCAGGATCGAATGAAGACATCTGGTTACGCGCATCGTCGTAGCATCCCCACGACGAAAGTCACGTGGTCTGACGATGATAATGATGATGGTAAAGACCAAAGAAAAATTTAAAGAAAAGAATATAAAATAAATACTACATGGTTGCGGACATTTTAAAGTTTTTTAGAAGCTCATGACCATGTTGCCGATGGAGTTCGGTTCGTATACTTCTTGACGTCGTGCTCTAGTGCACATAATAAGTAAAAACAAGAAAGGCAACAAAACTGCAATATGTTTAGTCTTCTTTGAAGTCTTCTACAGAACACTGTGACCTAGAAAGCGGGAAAAGCTATGAACTATCGTACCGATTGATCCTCGATGGAGGCTAGGATTTATTTTAACCCTTACAGTCCCGGGCGCGTATATAGCGGAACTGAAGGCAGAATAGATAGAAGTTGGTCGGTGCGGGAAGGGTTAATGGTATCTCTGGGTCTTTCCAGAAGCGATGGGTACCTGATATGTATACATTCTTAATAGTGACTTAATGAAGTTGACTTTATATATTCTTTAATTAAAATCCTCTATAAAAGACCCTGGAATAGTTTAGTTATTAAAAAGAAAATAAACTAAATGCCCGTACTTACCCACATAGACCCTGGGATCGTTCAGTAGGTCAGGGACATTGCTGACGGCCACTTGACCAACCTTGGCTTGACCAGTGTACTTCTTGGGCTTGCACGTCCGACTACAGGCCTGGGGACAGCAGATCTGATCTGATTGGTGGAGAAAATGTGGCCATGTTACGCAAAAAGATCTAACAAAGAAAAAAAAACATATCCTAATCAGGGCCGGCTCTTCCATATAGGCAACCTAGGCGGCTTAATGTAAAGTGAGTTCCCTGACTGATCCAGTCTTTATTTTTTTTAAAATAATTTCTGGTGAGGGAAACTTACAGACACATTACACTAATATTTAAAACCAACAGCATCCCAATAAATTGCTATCCAGTTCTCGGAACCGAGACCACGCACTCATGGCATGTCAAATGACATATGTGGCAATTTGTGTCATCACAGTTAATCTGACGAAGGCGGAACTCCGGGGCTCACTCACTTACATGTTTACACGCGCTTACAGGCACAACCATTCTTAAAAATGAATAGGATTATGGCATTATGTCATCATGTCATCACGTCATTATGTCACAATGTCAACACGTCAGTTGGGGTGGCAGTAGAAGCAGTTTACCAACATTTGTCTGAATTAGTGGCTTAGCCCCCCTTTCCTTTTCCTCATACCCTAGCCATTGTTATGTCTTTAAGTTTTGATGTTTGTCCCCAGGAAGTCGTCTAGACTTGTGTCATGTCCGTCCAAACAAAAAACGGGATTTGTCCCCCGTCAAGGGAGACGAGAGTACATAAATAAATTTTTGTTTGAAGCGTAGTCATGGCAACGCGCCATTTTGTTGCTTTGCTGTCAAGGGGATGACACACAGTCTACATTTATTTGTTAATTCTTGGTGCTTCCCTGTTCTGTATATTTGTGTAGATCTGTCTGAGAGATTGTTACCTATGACCTTCATAGTTTCTATCTTTCCATCAATCCATCAATCCACTAATCCTGCTATCCACCTAATTGTTTATCCATATATCCATTTGGGCTGAAGGGCAAAAATCCAGAAGACTGATGGATCGATCAAGATTTTGTTGATCCACTTATCTATTTATTAATCCATCTATCCATTTAGCCATCAGTAACTCATTGATTGATTCATCCATCCATATAGATCGTCTATCCCTTTGCCTCTATCTGCTCTATGCACGTGTCTATCTATCCATCTATCTATCCATCTATCTATCTATCTATCTATCTATCTATCTATCTATTAGTCTGCCTGTATGACTGTGTGTTTGTCTGTTTATACAGTATATATATATATATATATATATATATATATATATATATAATATAATTATATGTATTGTTATGTGTTTAACTGTGCATAGAAAGTAATAATAGTTTCAATATTGTACTTGAGTTTTATATTGTCTCGCTAGTCCATGTAGACTTATCTATTTACATTTGATTTTGATGTAGAGAGTATTTGTGTAGCTAGTTATTTATCATGACGTAATAACACCGATATTTTTTCTTCTAGTTTCTACTAGAGGCCGACCGAAATTCAATTTCGGATTTAGTTTCGGCGCAGAAAGTTGCCAGTTTGAAAAAAAAAGTTTAGAGTGATGTCCCTTTCAAAATGCAGAATCATTATGTGCTGTTTGGTCCTTCCGGGGGTTTCACTTGCAGCGAGAGTTTTTTCTATTGTCTCTCACTTTTTCTTTTCATTATTTTAACATAACACGTTGCACTCATTCGTTTCTCCGTCAATTTGACGGGCAGAAATACTAGTAAAAAAAACATAATTATTGAAATACAGGGAGTTTTGTCCGTCAAATGACGGAGAAACGTGTTAAAAAAGCAAGAAAAATAAGTGGCCGACAGCAGTATTACAATAAAAACTGTATTGAGAACGTATCTTTCGGTGATTAGTTTTTGTTCTTTTTTTTAATTGAAAGCATTTCAAAGGGAGATCCTTCTGAAACGGCGCTGAGTTTAGCATACAGTTTAACATACGGTGATTAGTAATAGGTATACTTTATAAAAAAATTAAAATAACGAATTAAGCAATATAGTTGATAAAATAAAAAAAATTTTAAAGACCGTATCAAATTTATTAACTTTTGTGCCGATCTGTGAAACTGCCTAGGCGCCTATAGCGAACAAATATATAAACAAACTAAACAAACTCACGGTAATTATATATATATTGATGATTTCCTTTTAAAAATGTACACTGTAAACTTCAGTTCAATGAGATATTTTTATACATGTACTTACGAGGAAGACACGAAAAAAAAAGTTTTCCATAAAACTCACATAAATGTCGTCATTTATCATAAAAATGGTTTTTTAACCAAGTAACAAAGGGGGGTTACCTTTCCCCTATTGACTTATGACCTTGTTGGCACAAACGTTTCGAGAGCTATGAGTCCGGCGTCACTCGAAAGTTAGGTGACTCATGAAGTACTGTCATAAGGAATTTTTTAAGTTATTTTTAGATCTCCCTTGGCGTTATTTAATTTAGTTCCCCATTGTGTCAAATAATATAGTTATTTCCCCTATGTTGCATTAATATAGTTACTGCCCTTGAGTCATTTATCTAGCTATTGCCCCTTTTTCCATGTAATTTAGTTATTACCCTTGTTGCTTATAATCTAGCTATTGTTCTTGTGTCATAATATAATATATAGTTATTGCCCTTGTAGCATGTATCAAGCTATTGCCCTTGTGGCATTCATCTTCTTATCGACCTTTTGGCATTTATCTATCTTATCTTATCTTATACATTACAGACGCTCCTTCTATAAAGAAGATTATTGCGTCCTACGCTCATCCGTGGTCCGAGTCTAGTCTTGCATTTTTATTAATGTTTTACATGATGTTAAGTTACTGGTTTTCCTGGTTTGTTCAGGCGACCCATTCCATGGCCGAATGCCACTCGGAGAGAAAGAGTACTTATATGTATTTGTTATCCCATAAGGGACAAGGAAAGTGTTTTGTTTTTATGTTTATCTTAGCTTTGCAACAGGTTATTAGGTTGTATTTCTAAATTAGAGTTTAATGCCTTATGTATTATTACTATTTTACTCTTTGCCCTTCTGTCCTCTAGTGTTTCAAGGTTTAGTGATTTGACTAATGGTGTTACTCTTGTTAATTGGGAATATTCAATGGTTACGAACCTTGCAGCTCTTTTTTGGATTTGTTCTATCTATTTTTTTAATGTTTTCCTTAGTTGATGGGTCCCATACAGATGCTGCATATTCTAGTATAGGCCTAACTAATGTGAGCTAGCATTTTAGTTTTATATTCTTATTACATTTGTAAAAATTCATTTTTATGAATCCTAATGTTTTGTTATATTTTTTAATTACTTCATTAATATGAGGGTTCCAAGATAACTTGAATCTAGTTATTGACCTTGTGTCATATAATCTAGTTATTGTCCTTGTATCAGATAACTTAGTTCTTTCCCTTTGTGTCATATAATAGAGTTATTGCCCTTGTAGCATTTAATCTATTGTGTGTTTCTTTATTATTCTTAAGCTATTTTTAAAACAGAAATTCACATTCTGACCTGCTAATTTAAGTTTCTCTGTTTAAAATTAAATTTGTCTTGTGTTTTTATGACGTTTTTATGACGTCATCCAGAATTTCGTCAACGTAATTTCAAGCACTTTAATTCCTAGTAAGCCGACATACTAAAGATTGTATTCATAGTCATAGCCGAATACCGGACTGTAGTAGCTTAGAGGTTAGGTGCAATCTAATTAAACTCTACGTAGCCTCGGTTGGCGGACTGGCTGCAACACGATTGTGTCTATTTATAGCTTTAAGTAAATGAATGCAAATTTTGTGCATTTGGTAATAAAAAAAGTAACAAAAAAAGTAACTATTTAACATTTTAGCTTCACCGTTTTTTTTTCACTGTAATTTATTGTTATGGCTTTTATAGTCAAGGGCCTTTTTTTAGATGCAAAAATTAATAGGGTACAGGCGCGGGTATGAAAAATACTTTTTTCTGAACAAATCTACTCGCTTAAACTGTACGAGGCCCTCTTGTTCCTCAAGGAATTTAAGGAAATAAGTCAACTCAAACTGTACGAAATAGAACGTCTCTTAGTTTATACGTATGGGGCCTGCCTCGGACAGAAGCGCTCACCTACATTCGACATATTTCATAGACATGCCTTATGGGGCCTGCCTCGGACAGGAGCGCTCGCTTTCATTCGACACATTACATAGACGTGCCGTATGGGGCCTGCCTCGGACAGGAACGCTCACTTTCATTCTACTTAATTCATAGACATGCCGTATTGGGGCCTGCCTCGGATAGGAGCGCTCACCTTCATTCCACATATCTCATAGGCATGCCGTTAGGGGGCCAGCCTTGGACATGAGCTCTCAGCTTTATGCCTAAGTCAAGAGCCTTCGTTCAAAGTGTATGAATAAACTTTAATGGGGCTCACTTTCATTAGAAACTTTTCATAGACATGCCATATGGTGCCTGCCTCGGACAGGAGCGCTCACTTTCATTCGACCTAATTCATAGACATGCCGTAAGACATGCCCGTGAGCTCTCAGCTTCATGCCTAAGTCAAGGGCTTTCGTTGGATGGAATCACCATAATCGGGCTTCATCCTAGGGCGGTCCCTATGATCTAAGACCCATAAACTTAAACAGACCCGCGATGTGGTTGTTTAAATAGTCCTCCTGTGCTTTTTTTTTTTTTGCAAAATTCTCGTGCGTCAAGTATAAGTCTAATAGGTTCGTGCACAGGAAAAAAAAACACAATTCTAACGACAATGAAAGGAACAAAGCTTTCGTGCACTTTTGAGCTAATCCTATTAATCTGTTTATCATCATCATTGGCTCCATAGTCTCTAAAGACGATTCGATTTGCGCTCCTGTGATTTGGCCAGCCCTGCAAAACTGACTGTGTCTGTGGAGACCTATCCTATCTTTTTATACTAGGCGTTTTACCCGTCAAAATGACGGACAAACGAATGATTACAATGTAGTTTGTAATTATATTGCGTTATTAGAGTTGTGCACTTTGGCGCGGGTGTTCTTTTTATTATTATTATTATTAGTAGTATTAGTATTATTATTATTAATTAAACGGCTAGGCCCAAGTCGTAACTTGTCTCTAGTAGCTTTATTCATGTAAAGTTGGCAAGTCCTTTGGTAAATAAAAATATAAATTTCGAAAACGTGCGACATCTACACAATTTGTTTTTAAATAAATGTTAATACATCTGTTTTACATCTAGGATGTTGTTTATGTTATTGTTTTAATTGTGTTGTTGTTTTTTTTGTTATATGACATGACATTATTATAATATGTGATAAGTTTAGAGTCTTTGGATTCACGACATTATAATTTAATCACATTTACACCTGCTCCATTTAGAATTTAAAATGACAGCGATGTGAAGTGTATAATTAGGCTTTAAGATTTGAGCATGTAATTATAATGCATTAAAAACAGCATCAACCGTGAATACTAACTCCACTGGGCGCGAAGAGGATTAGGCTAAGTAAGTAATGCTATATGTAACAGGGAGGGATTAGGCCTATCTTTCCCTGTTGACTTATGACCTTGTCCGCAAACGTTTCCAGAGCCATGAGTCCCGCGTCACTCGGGGGCTAGGGGACTCGTAAAATATTAAGTAAGACTGTCTTGAATGAATGAGGAATTTAAAAAAGCTATTTTTAGCTCTCCATTTGTGTTATATAATTTTTATAGGAATTGCCGAACTCCCATCGGGCGCCTCCCCAAGGTGATGGAACGCCCATCAGATATGGCGGGTACCAGGGAAATAAATTCCCCGGGGCGGACCAAAATCAGTAACTGCTGCCTTGCAGTTAGTGAAGGGATCCACAAAGGCTAAGGAACCTCACCCGAACAAAGAGGCAGCTATCCCGAGAGCTGTAAGGGACATCCCCCCTCCCCCGCCCAAAAGGATGTGCGCAGTGCTAACTACCCAGCCACACAAAAACATAACGTTACAAAAGCTAAACTACTACTAAACAAACTGACAGGTCTTAAAGGTGTACGACCCAGGCCTGAACACAGACATGAAACCTGGGTGTGGGTCATGGCGGAGGAAAGCCAAGGATAGGCCCCGAATGGAAGGAGGTGGTGGAGCAGGCCGAAGACCTACATGGGCTGTAGCGCCATAGGGATGGATGGATGGATTAAGATGCATAAAATATTATACTAGCCTTCGGCACAACTTTTTTCTTTTTTGGCAGAAGTATCAGTCCACAGTTAGTTTCACCAATTCTCCATGATTCGCCCAACATTATGGCCGAAAACATTATAATGGACCAATATTATTAGCCTAGTTTTGGCAAATGCATTATAAAGTGTAAAGTAATACAAGGCCTTCATTATGCGACATGAAATAAGGTACAAATATGGGGCTGGGTGGCCCTGCGGTTAGTACACCAGACTTGTCAACAAAACGGCCCGGGTTCTAGCCCTGCCGCCGACCAATCCCTGAACACCCTTCAGGAGCTTTTGGGCCTATGGCGTAATAATCTTCTACCTAGCAGGAACATGTGTAAACGAATAAGTCAACATAGGTGACAAGCCCAGCTGTTGGCAGCATCATTATAAAAGACCAATACGAGGCCATGATTATGCAGCATGACTATAATGGACCCAATTTTAGCACAGATCAATACTGGACCATCAGTATAGCTCCCACGTACATGCCTGTGTGTGTGAGAGAGTTTGTTTGGGCGTGTGATTAAGAAAAGAAAAAGGAACTCACCTGCTTGGCAATCGGAGTCCGTGAAGCAAGGAGCCGGCACCTCCTCGCAGAGTCCCATCTTATTGTTGGGTGGGCACATGAAGTCTGACTGACCAAACACGGACACAGCTGAGGGGACAAACAAACAAATAGTACAAACAATAATAATACCATGACAAAATTACATCTAATACAATTTCATAGCACAACTATTAGTGTATGAGTGTGTGTGTGTGTATGTTTGTTTGTGTCTGCGCGCGCGCGAATATACTTCACGTAAGGTGAACAGCACACGAAATGCCATATAAATGAGATAATTCCGCAAGAAGAGCAGATGGCTACAGAAAGAATTGTATTCAGAGACAAGAATCACATAAGCCTACGATTTAACAATTTTAAAAAAGGCATATAAAGATATAATCATTAAAAAAAACTAGAATGATATTTCAGTTGTAAAATGAGTAGAGCAGAGCAGAGCTGAGCAGAATGGAGTAGAATAGTGGTGAGTAGAGCAGAGTAGAGAAAAGTAGAGTAGAGAAGAGCAGAGCGGAGCGGAGCAGAGTGGAGGGGAGATGAGGGGAGCAGAGCAGAGTAAATAGTGTTCTAAAATTCAATCTAATTTTGTTAAATGTATAAGAATGTGAATATGTTAAGAAAATTCATAAATCTGTTTACTATACAACTGTTAAAAAAAAATAATTTCTGAAAATTAAAAAACAAAAAAACAAAGACGCTTTAAAAAAAAACAACTCTCGGCTTTGAAAAACATGGGAGGGAGGATTAGTGGATGCTGGGGTGTCTCCTCTTGCCCCACCCCCCTCAAACACACACGCCTATCTGTGACCACACTATCGTCTAGAAATATTTAGTTTAAAAAAACGGCAAAAAAGTATGCTCTATTGAAGCATATCTTTCGAGTGCTTAAAGTTTAGGTGAAACGACAAGTTTGCCCTGTGGATGGATACATTTCAGGCGCCCTTGTTGCAACACCTTCGAGAAGTCAGACAACCAACAACGACGCACAAGCAGACGTTCAACAACAGAGTAATTGAACCAACAACTTTCATTCAAGCACAAGTTCAGCTTTTTTTATTATCCTCGGCCCAACCCTGAATCTTGTTTACCTTTTCATAAGAGTTGATTAACCTTTCAGAATTAATTTAGCGCGAGGTCAGAGGTCATAAGGGGAATGTACATCCGTTTCGTGTACGCTGAGTCTTATGCAGTGTTTCCCAAAATTGTTTGGTTTTTCGAAACCCTGAAAGTAAAGTCATCCCGTCGGAACAAGTTGATCCATAGGGCCGGGGGGAACAGCGTTGGCCGGTTTCTGGTGGCCAATACATACTAGGGGATTGTGTGGCCAGCGCAATGCACCCTGCCGCCTCTTTTGAAATTACCCCAACTAAAGTCAGGTTACTCATCAGAGCTGGGTAGACTCAGGGACGCCCTTCAGACCCGAGAACAAATCCTAGCCTTCACCAGGATTCGAACGACTGGATCTTCAGTACGCCAGCCGAACGCCCTACCACCCTGCCCCAAAAAACTACAACAAATTTTTTTTTAAATTCCAACAATTTAGAAAAAAAACTATTAATACTTAAGATTGTTAATAAATATATTATAAACATTTTTGTGAGTGGGAGACATGGCTTCATATATTAAGTTACAGACGATCTTTCTATACAGAAAATTATTGCGTCCTACGCTTATCAGCAGTTTGAGTCTAGTCCTGCATGTCTATTAGTGTTTTAGATGGTATTAAGTTATTGGATTGTCCTAGTTTGTTCAGCCAACCCATTTTATGCCCAGATGCTACTCTGGAAGATCGAGAACGTATTCATGCATTTGTTCTTGAACTGAATAAATCATTAGTTGTATAGGGGACTCCTTCAAGATGATGACAATCTCTAGTGTCTGGGTGAGTGATACTTGCGGAACCATTCTCTAGTGTCTGGGTGAGTGATACTTGCGGAACCATTCTCTAGTGTCTGGGTGAGTGATACTTGCGGAATCATTCAGATTACATGGTGCACCGTGGTCGTGCGGCAGCGCGTTCGACTGGCGTACCGAAAGTCCTGGGTCCGAATCCTGATGAAGGCTAGGATTTGCTTTTTTGTGAGGTCTGGAGGGGTGTCTCTGAGTCTACCCAGCTCTCATGGGTACCAGACTGGCTGTGCATTGTGATGGCCAATTGGGTCCCACGGGATGCTTTACTTTGTACTATTCATATAGAGCGTTCTTAGTGGGCGTGGCTTAGGTTTTTAGTGACGTATTTGTGTAAATAAAGAACCCATTTGAGTTACAAATGTAACGTGGTGAAAGTGAAATACTTCTTTATCATGCAAAATTCACATCTGAATATTGGCTATCCTACCAAAAATAAGGAGGTAAATAGTAGTACTGTAGATTAATTGATTAATGTGATTAGGCTAGGGCCGGCTAGACCTATTTACACTTTCAATTTCACTTTATAGGCCTACACTTTTAATGTTTCGTAGGCTAGGCTACGATGTCAAGTGATATTGTTGGTGAATAGGCTATCTAGTCAAGTCACTATTAGGCTCACATCGTCTATGATATATGTCTATGATAATAATAAAATAGCCTATTTTATTTAACATACATAATACAGCTTAAGTCTTAATAAGACTTAAAACACAACACATCATTTAAAAAAAGCTCGAGCCTATATAAAACTTTATTAATACAGCGGCCATATTTACTTGTACACCATTACTCAAAGTAAACACAAATCACGTGCTTTTTGTCACGGGATTGCAAACGCCCTATTTCTCGCTGTAACTTTTGGTGAATCACTGGATTAAAGGCTTTACAAAAACAACAACAACAACCGGCAAGTACTTGGAAGTTGAAGACGTAACAAGTGTAAAAACGCAAAGCCCCGTTTCCTGACATAGGCGTATCCCGTACCAGGGGGGGAGGGGACTGGAACATCTTGATGGATGCGTACGCAAGGACGACATAGTTTTTTGTTGTTGTTTGTTTACATTAATGTTATGAGAGATGTCTAACTATTTGGGGAGGGGGGGGGGTCAGTCATTAGAATACGTGTGTGAGCTTGTGAATGCGTAATGTTGAATGTTGAATGTTGAATGTTGAATGTTGAATGTTGAATGTTGAATGTTGAATGTTGAATGTTGAATGTTGAATGTTGAATGTTGAATGTTGAAAAAAAAGCAACAATATAAAAATAAAGTTTATATTTAAAGTTATTAACTGGGAAAATGAATTTTAATGAATGCGTATTTTAAATTAGGTGATGGGGCGGGGATAAGAGGGGTGAAGATGGGGGCGGGGGCAATGAAGGTTTTGCTGGCTGTATATGTAAGTCAAGTAGGTAAGTAAGTAAAATAATCCCCCTTGGACCAAATTGATTCATATAACCGTAGTTCACCAGTTTCTGTGGCCAGGGCATACTAGACATCAAGAATCATGCTATTTTCCCTGGGGGGTTCGGAAAGTCAATCTACGACTTATAATTCAGAAGCCTCGACTACCACGGGATAGGACACTGAGGTTTTTAGATTTGAAATAATATCTTGAATGTCATACCGATCCTGCTTTATCCTCGAACTCTTAGTTAAATGGACAACGAAGGGTCAATGTAAAGTACTATCATCTATTTGTAACTCAAGTTTCTAAAACAATAATGTGTTCTTCGCAATTCCTAATTACGTCGTTGCCAGGCGAAAACCGGCCAAGTCCGAAATAGCTAATTTTTCAGGAGAAGCAAAAAACTGTATAGATCGAGTAAACCAATCAACGTAGCCGCTTTAAAAAAGAAATAAAATGGTAGAAAATCTATTGGACAATACTACAAGATATTTATAGACATCGTGTGAAATATCCCAAGGAACGTTTTGGTAAAAAAAAAAAAGTGAAAATTTCCGACTTGGCTGGTTTTCGCCTGGCTACGACGTAAATATGTTTCTTTTGACATTTCCAGTTACTGTGGCATTGGTGAGCGCCGCTTCGCAAAGATGAGAATGATAAGAACACTATTTGGCAACTTCCGTTTGACTAGCTACTCTGTCAATTGTACAAGATAATGCTTAGAGAAGTTTCCGTTTCTTCAGCTGCTAAATTAAAAGCGCGAAAAAAGTTAAGTTTTTTTTAATTGCATTTTATACGATTCTACTGGGTGCCTAGGTTGCACAGTGGCCGACCGACAGGGCGTTCGGCTGGCGCACCGAAGGTCCTGTGTTTGAATCCTGGATATGTGCTTGGGCCTGGAGTGTGTCTTTGAGTCTACCCTGCTCTGATGGCTTGTTGGGGTAAAGTGAATTCGATTGGGCACTAGTGAACGCTGCCTCACCGGGCATTAAACCGGTGAACGTTGCCTCACCGGGCATTAAACTGGTGAATGCTGCCTCACCGGGTATTAAACTGGTAAACGCTGCCTCACCGGGCATTAAACTGGTGAACGCTGCCTCACCGGGCATTAAACTGTTGAACGCTGCCTCACTGGGCATTAAACTGGTGAACGCTGCCTCACCGGGCATTAAACTGGTGAACGCTGCCTCACCGGGCATTAAACTGGTGAACGCTGCCTCACCGGGCATTAAACTGGTGAACGCTGCCTCACCGGGCATTAAACTGGTGAACGCTGCCTCACCGGGCATTAAACTGGCAAACGCTGCCTCACCGGGCATTAAACTGGCAAACGCTGCCTCACCGGGCATTAAACTGGTCAACGCTGCCTCACCGGGCATCAAACTGGTCAACGCTGCCTCACCGGGCATTAAACTGGTGAACGCTGCCTCACCGGGCATTAAACTGGTGAACGCAGCCTCACCGGGCATTAAACTGGTGAACGCTGCCTCACCGGGCATTAAACTGGTCAACGCTGCCTCACCGGGCATCAAACTGGTCAACGCTGCCTCACGGGCATTAAACTGGTGAACGCAGCCTCACCGGGCATTAAACTGGTGAACGCTGCCTCACCGGGCATTAAACTGGTGAACGAAGCCTCACCGGGCATTAAACTGGTGAACGCTGCCTCACCGGGCATTAAACTGGTGAACGCTGCCTCACCGGCCCTATGGATCAAGTCGGTCCGACGGGTTACTTCACTTTTTTTTTACTAGGGTGTAAAATACTCTGGCGCCGGTTCTGGATGCTAACGACTACAGCATGCAATTTGCTTACTCTCCAAATGAAGAAGACAAAGTGGCTTTTCCCTCCCAACCGCTCCTCAAGCGTGACCTTGCTTGATAGCCACACGTGTTTTTTTTCCTACGATATCTGTTTTTCACCTGGATCTAATGTGTGCTCTTTAGAGTTGAAGGTTGGGAGGGGGTGGGGGCGCACGACCCGAAATATCGTTTGGGGCGGCTGTAAGAAGCTCTTCCCCGAGGTGTCGAGGGCAAATATGTCACGGACTGTCGGACGATCACCAGGCGTTGTTCGACCTGTCAAGCCAGGTGTTATATTCTGGTGTCCCCCTGTCTAGAGTCTGATTCATATACAATCAACTGACTTTTGAAAAAATATTCATTAATTTTACTAAAACTTAACTTTTATGTGTAAACAATTCCAAGTATAACTTTAATGTAGGTCTAATTTTACCCAGAATGATAATGTGACGATTAAACAAATAACACAAGCCATAACTTCTTTAGTACAATCTAGATAGCAACAGCACATGCACATCTGCGAAAGCTTATTTTATACATTACAGACGCTCATTCTAAAAAGAGTATTATTGCGTCTTACGCTCATCTCATCCGTGGTCCGAGTCTAGTCATGCATTTTTTGTATTAGTGTTTTAAATCATGTTCATTTACTGATTTTCCTGCTTTGTTCAGGTAGCCCTCTCCATGCCCGGATACCACTCGGGAAGAAAGAGTACTTATATGCATTTGTTCTAGCATAAGGGATAGGGAAAGTGTTTTTTGGCCTTATGTTTATCTGAGCATTGCAACAGGTTGTTATTGTTTTTCTAAATTAGAGTTTCATTCCTTATGTATTATTACTACTTTACTCTTTGCCCTTCTGTCCTCTAGTTTTTCTGTTCGAACTGTTGGTTTACTCATAGACTATAATATACATGGACCGCTTGCTTTAGTTTTTTTGCTATATGATGACTCAAAAGACTGCTTATTTCGGAATTCCCGATTCTAAATGAAGTAATTGTAATACAAATTCCGTTTTATTGAATCGCACCATTTTTTTTAGAAATTTTGTGCGTCAATCTATGACTAAGATATGGACGCTATGGATGGGGAAGTTTTTGATGATGAATTGAAAGGCATACTGGAGGTAAATGTTCAAATTAAATAATTACTTATTGAAGAAGTATGGAGTTTATCTGATAGACTGTTAGACTCATGTTCGGTGTATATTATAGTCTATGGTATTTCTGCTATATGATGACTTGAAACAATGATGATCGGAATTCCCGATTCTAAATAACGTAATTGCTATACCGGAAATAAAGTTATTGATATACAAGTTCCATGATTTTCTCAATGAAAAATTAAAATCGAAAGTAGTACAGAGCGGAAACATTTATAGATCAGTGTGGTGTGCGCACGGAAAAAAGAAAATAAACTCTAAAAATAGAGCAGGCGGTCCATCTTATTATAGTTAATGATATATTAATAGCCCTACAAGTATTCATTTAAAGTCGAAAAAAATGCGATTTAATAAAACGGAACTTGTATTACAATTACTTCCTTTAGAATCGGGAATTGCAAAAAACAGAAGATAATAGCATAAAAAACTAAAGCGAGCGGTCCATGTATATTATAGTCTATGGTTTACTCTAGTCAGTTGTGAATATTCGCTTGTAATGGGCGTTTGAAACGCAAAGGGTACCAGAACGGATATTCCCGAACATTTACTTTTAGAATTAGGTAGGAACATGACGTCAAATAATTGGCTGATTCCAGAACGTGACGTTGTGTAAAGTAGAACAAATAATCTCTAACCCATAATTGAGATAAAAGTATATTACTTTACATGCCTTCTCGTCACTATCGTAAATACGCATAAAGAAATTATATTTCCAATACATAGATCTAAATGTTTTACAATACAACATACCAGGTGTACAAAAAAAAATAATATATATATTGTACGCTATACATATTTGAAGTAGGGGGCCGGTTGACATAAAGATACTAATCACACTCTTTGAAATGTGGTGTGATGGTATTAAATACAAACTTCTATGAAAATCATTAATCAATTTTTTCTAGCAAAACTGAACAACAAAAAAAAAAAGACAAGGTCGAAAATATTATAATCCAAACACTTAAGGCCCTACATTTTTACCACCTCAAAAAATGTATTCCCTTTCATCAGTTGCATAGCTGTCAACTACGTCATTCAAACGTCATTTGCGTTTTTTTGTTCCAAGCATAAGACGTCCAATCCAATTGCCTTTTGGTGCGAATAAAATACATTTGCTCAGCGCTTGTTTATTCTCAAAACTTTGTTTGCATGCCTTATAATGCATACTAGTTTTTCTTTTTTTTTAAATTTATGAACAAGTTATCATCCAATTTTGAAAATATATTCACTACACCAGAGTCGGCAGCCTACGGAACGCGTGTCAGACTTGGCACTCAGAGCGATTTTCAAGGGCATGCGGAACGCCCCCCCCCCCGCCCCCAAACAAGGCAATTCAAATCTCTTCCGCAAGATATTAAGTGCTAGAGCTGAATAACTTTTAAGATGTTGGCACGCTGAATGAATTAAAAATCATCGTACTTTAGGACACTGTTATCAAAAGGTTGCCGACCCCTGCATTACATTATGGCTTTTAAAATACAAAAAGATAGTTAGAAAATATATATATTTTTGTTATTTTTGTTTCATATTTTACTCAATTCTAATGGTTTTTTTTTCTATGTTCATATAATACGCCTCACTAAAACATTCATAAACTATTTATTTTTAGTTTAATCTAAAACTCTTCTTTTGGACTTTGCACAAATGTAGTAAATTTATGTTACATTTAAATAAATTATATTGATAAAAAAAAATAGTTACGTATTTCGTTCAAGTTAAAATGATAATTAAAAAAATAAAATGGCCGATGTCTATATAGCAAATTTTTTTTACATTTGTACAAGTTTAGTCATTAGTACCATATGTGGTCTAAATATTATACATATTCGATATAAAATTTAAAAAAAATCCGGTACCATTTACTCCCTTGACCTTTAAGAATGTCAACAAGATTTTGCAAGGGGACATGACTCGGTCACCAAAACCTTTCCCGGCATGCCAGAAAAAAAAAAAGGACATTTGAAACAAACAACAGTGCCATCTAGGAACCAGCGGGCTCTCAATTATTTTAATATTACATCTTAGCCCAAAGCCTTTCCAGCGAGGCCCTAATGGAAGTGGATAATACGGGGACCTGGATACGGTTAGTAGTTTGTCTTTTTCTGGATGAGCTAACACACCTGTCCAAAAAAACAAAGCCACCGACGCCATGAGTGGACATCACGGATCTTATGTTTATAATTTTTTTTTTTTTTACAAATAATTAAACGTGTCTGTCAGGCGTAAACACACACAAAAAAAGTGTTATAAGATGCAATTAGCACTGTCAGATAACTTTAACTGACTATGGCCGCTGGGGCGTTTATTGCGTGTGTCGCAATTTCCTCCTTCTTGTATAATTAGTTGGTTAGCTAGTTAATTAGATAAACAGACAGACAGATGCATAGATAAACAGACAGACAGATAGACAGACAGACAGACAGATAGAGAGATAGAGAGGTAGATAGAAATATAGATAGAAATATAGATAGGAAGTTAGGTAGGTATTCCGGTAGGTAAATGGATATGTAGGTAGGTATCTAGGTAGGTAGGTAGGTAGGTAGGTAGTAGGTAGATAGGTCGATAGATATGTAGGTAGATAGGTAGGTAGGTAGGGAAGTAGATAGATAGATAGATAGATAGATAGATAGATAGATAGATAGATAGATAGATAGATAGATAGATAGATAGATAGATAGATAGATAGATAGATAGATAGATAGATAGAATTTTAACTAAATTCTGTTGTGTTTATTGTCAAATAAATGCCTTATCCCATGATGTGAGAGTATGTTAGTTTATCAACATCATCGGGACACTGGTAGTTCATCATATTATCATTTATAACAATTTTCATTACATCTGGCTTTTGTGCTTTATAATTTAAAAAAACAAAAACAATGTATATTTAATCAAGTGAAATATCGGTTTCGGTTTCGACGCCGAAAGTAGGCATATTCTTCCGGTGTAGTTTCGGTTTCGGCCGAAGCCAAAAAGGTAGCTTTCGGTTTGATTTCGGTTTCGGCCAAAACTGATATTGACGTTCGGTCATCAGCCGAAAATCTGTGTTAACTTTCAAAACTCAGCCAGCAACGCTAGTGTAGCATCTAGATCTATTACTCTGCTTATTGATAATTTCATTAAGTTAGACTGTTGCAAATTAATCTGTGTGTGAAGTAGAAAATCGAAGTGAATAAATAAACGTATCATGTTCTATGGTTTACTTAAAAAGAGTAGACCTACCCATAGACTAGTTAATATTACACACAAAAAATGTGCAGTCTTTTAAAATCTTTTGTTTGGCAATATCGGTTTATCTTTCGGTTTTGGCCTAAGGTGTATTTAAACTTTCGGCTTCGGTTTATGCCGAAAGTCAATTTATAACCTTTGGTATGGCTTCGTTTTGAGGCCGGCTGGTCCAGCGGTTAGTTCACCGGACTGTCAACCGACACGACGCGGGTTCTATACCTAGCTCCGACCAACCCCTGCCGCCCTGCAGGAGTTTTGGGCCTAGTGGACGTAATAATCGTCTATCTAGCATGAACGTCTGTAAAACTTATAAGATAAAAAAAAAGTTTTCTGTCGAAACTAAAAACTTTTTAGTTTTAGGTTTCGGTCAGCCTTTAAAGTCTCTACTTACCAAAGATAACCAGAACACAGGTGGACAAGATGTACATTATTATCCAACGTCGTTATACCTCTCTGGTAAATGAATGACGACAACGAAATAAAGATGGTACAATTAAAATAACGAACGAACGAACGACAACTCTTAAAACGAAAATGACACGAAGAACGTAGCTGTCTGTTGCTATGCCCAAGTCAACTCTAAAATTGTGTATATCGTGATTACAGAAGCCGAAGAAAAGGGGACTTAATTTCTTTCTTTTTTTTTAAAAATCAACTTTGCAGGTAACTCTAAAAAGAAGAAAAAGTGGGGAAGGAGGGAAGGACAACTTTCTTTGTGTATTGTCTGCCCCTACCCAGTCCACACTTTCTAACTCTAAGCTCTAAACAGGACCAAGTATCATTTTTTTTTTAAGTTGTGAAAGTTTTTTAGGATGTGACTTATTGCGGGCCCCATTAATTACCTCCCTTGCGTGTGTCTCGGGCGTCACTCTCGTGGCCTACATTTGTCAGTCATCTTGGTGACGCGGGTGAGGGGGGAGGAGGGGGAGGTGCCTCCAGAGGTACTTCCGCTCTGCGAGAACTCGTGAGTTTATATTATTATTATGGAATGTTCATGCACTCAAACAAAAAAATCAAAAATCAGGGGCGCGTTTCTTATAACGCGTATCTTATCTTTCGTATCTTATTGAAAATTTGTTTATAAGCGTATCCTTCTGTCCAGAAAACTATAATATTGCGTCTTAAGCTAATCCAGGGTTTGGGTCTAATTGTATAATATCTTGATTAGGATTTTTTAGATGATGCTAAGTTGTTGGGGTTTTCCGTGTTTGTTTGTTTGTTTTTTTTTGTTGTTTTCTTTTTTTTGGGGGGGAGTGGGGGTTGGGACGGGGGGCAAACAATGTCATGCCCCGGATGTCACTCGGGAAGAAAAATAGTTGTTTACAGCGAAAGTCGGCAACCTAAGGCACGCGTGCCAAACTTGGCAGGCAGAGCGATTTTCAATAGCACGCGAGAGACCTCCATGAGGTTGTTTTTTTTTTATTGATAATTTAAACAAAAACATTTTTCGGTTCCGAATAAGGAAAACTGACTGTTGAAGCCGATGTTTTTGATTGACAGATCGACACATTCCCAGTGAGTGTAACGCATTTACAAGGACGGGGTCAAACAGCACTTGAACTGTTAGACCACTGGAATATATTTGCATATATCTTGAGTGACATAAATTTCAAAACATTTAACTATATGTACTTCCCTTAAAAAGGGCATATACTAAGATATATAATCGGGCTTTATCAGAAGTAGACTACATGGAAGCACTCAAAGTGGAGTTTTCAGAATTACATTAAAGTGGAGTTTTTTAAACAAAGACAATAATTTCAAATTCATGAACTCATATTTTCATACCATATCATTATCAAGCCTGACTGGCTTGATTTTACTACAACCTTCTTAGATGTAGATGTTGTGTTGTTGTTTTTTTAGGGATATTGGCGATTTTAAAATGCACATCGAAATGTGGCAATTTGTGGGAAAATCTAGATAGAAGCTGTTTAGGAAAGTCGTCTGCTATTCTCAACTGCCAGGCATGCGCTCTACTTTCAGCTTTTGGTTCAACTTACACGTGTGAACAGTTGGCCTATTTATTGCACGTGATAGCAGTGTTAAGCAAAGAGGTCCCTTACACTTCACTACTCGGAAATGTCAAAATATATGTATCTGCCATTATAAATTAGCTGAGAGCATTTTAAGAAAAGGCGCTCATTAATTGATACAGACTAATTACATTTAAACGAGTTTTTATTTTCATCTTCTATAATTAAGATAAGTAACATTACTTTATTGATCTAAATAAATGGAAATTTGACTTGATTACATAAATTACGTCTTTCAGCATGCCGGTACTTAAAACAATATTAAAAAACCATTTGTATTCAAGCACAAAAGATATTCGCACACACTATCATACCATTTATCATACAAGAAAAAGTATCATTTAGGAGTCAGCTATTAAGTCATTTTATTTCCTGGCTGGCCGATGATTCATTTGAAAGATTCTGACATAAATATAAGTTATTCTAAAACAAATTTTGTTTTGATTACTTTAATAAATAAAAGAGACTTTTAATAACATTATATTAAGCAATTGTTGTAATTATTAATGATAAACTCCTTAAGTTTGAATGGACAAACAAATTAATGAAGGAAATTTCTATTTGCAATTGTTTAACGTAAATAATTAATTATATACATCTAATGATTAAATATTGTAATAAATACAATAATGCTGGATTTATATAAAGAAAAAATAATTATTCAGTAATATTTGTTATATTACAAAGCATAACTTGTTTGAAATACTATTGAATCAAATTGAGAAACTTTATTTTAATTAAAGGGAGATAATTATACCGTTTTAGATGAGCTAATATTTCTAATATTATGTTTTTTATTTTTATTTTACAAAAGACTAAACGGCATATAACTTATATAACTTTATAATGACCAAACTATAAAAAGTAGTTGAAAATTATATAAATATTATATGACTAAAAAAATATATGTACATTTTTTAAAACATTACATTAACTACACAGTTCGTATGATTACAACGTATCAATTCCGCTTAACAATAGTCCTTTAAACATTTTTTTACATAAAACAAATTTTTAAAAAATCTCAGTTTAACGGAGAACAAATGTTATAATCAGTACTAGCAGTAGCTAGACCTAGACCCTTATCTTGACAACCAAATGATAATGTTTACAAAAAAGTTACCATAAATTAATGTGAAAATCTAGTAATAAAATTGTGTATTTGGTATAAATGCAAATTATAAACTAACCCATAAAAACACAGGTTTGATTATACTCCCTTTCTTTGTAAACTAAGTTTATATTTAATTTATATTTTGATAGATTAAAATAAATATAAGTGATATCATACCTTATGAATTTCCACACTAAAATTGTGCGCATCCTTTTTGTTTTTTGTTCTAGCTTTGGCCCGCAAAAACCATAAAAAGAAAACTCGCTTTGTTTCAGCTATATTGTGTCGTTTTCATTCTATTTAGTTCGTAAATACGAACATATCCGAAAATTTTATTTACTTCCGTCTCTTCCTGTAGAGGCAGCCACTTTTTTTTTCTTCGATTCGCAAATTGGTCGAAGGTATTAGCGACTATTCCAAAGGCTATGATGCTGAAAATTTGATAGAATGTATTGTTAGTCTGGACAAGTCTGCTGCCCAAGTTTCAGCTCGATTGGACGACGGGAAGTGGTCGAAAAATCGATGCAAAGTTTTGCTAACAAACATCTGCCAAACATCCAAGCAGATTACAAGCAAGCAAGCAGACAGGCAGACAATACAAGTTAATAGAAAGGGAGTAAAAAGGATGATAATCACAAGCACTTAATTTGTGTTTTTTTTTTTTATTTAAGATAAAACGCTTTAATGATTTTCTTGATTGATTTTCTTTGCTTTTGGCCTTGGTCTTGCTACGGAGTTAAATTAATTCACTTATACAAAAATAATATAAATAGTAGGCCCTATAATAGATAAGGTTGACTTTTAGGCTGTTTCCACGCTGAATGATTTAGAAATCCTAGTTTGGCACACCACTAGCAAAAGGTTGCGACCCCTGGTTTACAATATACGACTAGGCCTATCCCCCCTCCCCAAAATCTCCTCTTCCAAAAACAAAACAATAAAAATGGGTGGAGTAGAAGTAGCAAGAGGCGTGGCTAGATTATTCTGCTCCCGCTCCTTCGCCGTTTAGTAAAGTAAAGCACTTTTCGTACCTTAGGATCCTTAGGGCCGGTGAAGCAGCGTTCACAAGTTTCTGTGGCCACGGTAAACTAGGGGAGTGTATGGCCAGCACAATGTACAGCCGCCTATACACCAACTAAGGTCAGGTACCCATCTTTGATCGGTAGATCCAGGGACAACCTCCAGACCCGGGAAAAAAATCCTAGCCTTCACCAGGATTCGAGCCCGGACCTTCGGTACACCCACCGTGCCCGTTCGCCGTTTAATACATCAAAATTATCTCAATGAATACAACCGCCCCGACACGCCCCCCACCCCCCGATAGCTACGCCTCTGATGACTAGAAATTAATAAACATGCTGCTTTGATACCGATTTTGTGTGCGTGTTTTTTTGTTGTTGCTATTTTTAGGGTGGCCGTAAGAAGTGATCTTAGTTTTATTTCCTTTATCCAAAATTAAGCAGTAATTGACAAGTCTTAATTAGGTGTGACCTTTTGAACTGGTATGATCGTGAACTTCCGATTAAAATTTACCGCCATTTTCGTAAACGAAAACCGTGCCTTTGATGCTGTTTGACAATTGATTTCAACATCGACAGCCAGTTCTTGTCTTTTAGAAATATACAAAGGCTACAAGATTAGTTATGAGGAATCCGTTTTTAACATCAAAAGTGAATAGGCGATAATTAATACTCAAAGTGTTAGTCGCGTTAAGCTAAATGTATCTTTTGTTTATAAAATAAGTTTGTCAAGAGTTGCGTCCTTGGTAATTAAAAAAACATAATGCGGAGATTTATAAAAACATCAACACGAAAATTCTTTTGCATCAAGCAATTAGTTTGGGATTATTGTGACCGTTATTTTATAAATGTTCTATGTACACAACTCTCAGGGATATCACACTATCTACTAACAATCAATAAACAAACTACCGGCTTGTAGTAAAATGATAACTAATATTTAATTCAGAATTCTCCAACAACTTATGTACAAGATGAATGAAAATATACAACAATTCCAATAGCCTAATCTATCACGTATTGTCGTTACCACATCCTAAGGTCGTCTAACGTTCTATGCCAAATCTACGCTACGTTCACTCTAACTCCTACGTCATTGTTTCTATCGTAAAACGTCACTCGTTTATTCCATACATGAACACCGGGTTAGAGATTATACAAATTGTGTCTCACTAAAACAACGATATATATTTTAAATCCTCACATTCCCCCATCGACCCTTTAAATTTGTCATACAAATGTCTAAAAATCCTTATCTCCGTCACATACTGTCATAAAATATGTAACTTCTCTAATCCTATGTCTTTAATCATATAATTATATGAATAATTACAACATACCTAATTATCTTATAATGCATATTAAAAACATGTTATGCAAGACAAATAATATATATATTGAACGAAACCAAATAATTCCTTAATATAGTAATATATTAACTAATATTAACTAATAACTTTCACTAACAGATAGGTCCATAAGGTTTCAATGTATATCCTGTCCTGTATTAATGAAATACACAAACCAACATTATAAATATCATCTAATCCGAAAACACAACAGTTCATACTGTTCCATGTAATATCATTACAATTATAAATAGGTGATTCTTCAAATCTGACATTCACAATTCATCGTTTTCTTTTGGTGCCATCTTTTGGAAATGAATTAAAATTTAATTCTCTACATATTTTCGTACAACCAGTAACCTAGCACACAGACATGTTTCGAAGCAAATAATCGAATAAGACCGGAAATGTTCGTCTTTTTTACCTTTTATGCATGCATAATCGTTAAGACGTGTCAATACTAGATTAAAACTAGTGCAAAAAACAAATTCACACTAACCTAATTTCCCGCCCTATCACTAAGACTTTTGAAACTCTTTCATTGCGTGTCTAGCTGAAAATCTATAAGGCTGTCTTACGGCTTTTCGCGCTGCTTTTTTTTTTTTTAAATTTAACGCCATTGACCAAAGACTGTAATAAGATTGACCGCTTGCTTTAATATTTCTGCTATTTGATGACTCGAATGACTACTTTTCGGAATTCCCCATTCCCTTTTGCACTGTACACTTCCGTTTTATTTAACCGCTATGATATTCTCAATGAAAAATATAAAGAAATCGAAAGTTGTATACAGCGGAAACATTTAGGCAAACATAGGAGCGTAGAAGACATTTAAGACTGCGTTATTGGATGCACACGGGGGGGGGGGGAAATAGTTATAAGTTCTAAAAAATGTCTGTTATATGTTACCTATTGGAGTTATTGGGCAGTATATGAGATTTTAAAATCATTAGTGGGTCACACGGTAAAAGTATTGAAATAAACGGGCCACCAAAAATATTTCTCAAATTTTCAGTTAAAACAACTTAATAATACTACACTTATGACAATATTCATTTCTTATAAGGAAAGTATAAGAAAAATTTGGTTTCCCTTTAAAAATGCCTGTGCAACTTTTTATAGTTTTTCGGCGCAAAGCTAGAAAAAAATATTATGCGCTAAGATTATTTTTAGAACAATTCATACGGAGTAAGGAGATATTTTTGAGATTTGCGACACAGATATTTTTCTGTACGTTTCATTTGCAGTAGTCAATCAATTATTTAATTACATGATGGTAAACTTAGTTTGCAAATAAAGGGAGTATAATAAAAACTTCGTTTTTATGGTTTTCTTGTTATTGCTTATATCTTCTTTTTTTCCGTACGCATCCAATAACGTTGTCTTAAACGACTTCTACGCACCTACATTTGCCTAAATGATTCCGCTGTATACAAAATTCGATTTTAATTTTTCATTGAGAAAATCATAGCCGTGTAAAACGGAAGTGCACAGTGCAAAAGGGACTCGGGAAGTCCCAAAAGAAGTCATTCGAGTCATCAAAAAGCAGAAATATTAAAACAAGCGGTCCATCTTATGATAGTCTTGCATGGACCGAATGTTGGATAGAGCCGCAAATATGAAAACTCTTTTTAACTCTCTTAAATTTCGCTCTCTATATATACAACCATCTGACAAAGCTCATCCAAGAATTATTACATAAGGGCAAAGAGTAAAGTAGTAATAATACATAAGGCATTCAACTCATTTAGAAATACAACACAATGACAACCTGTTTCAATGCTCAGATAAACATAAAAACAAAAACACTTTCCTTATCCTTTATGCAAGAACAAATGCATATTATTACTTTTTCTTCTCGAGTGGTCCTATTCGGGCATGGAATGGGTTGCCTGAACAAACTAGGAAAACCAGTAACTTAACATCATATAAAACATAAATAAAGATGAAACACTAAACTCGGACCACGGATGAGCGTAGGACGCAATAATCTTCTTTATAGAAAGAGCGTCTGTAATGTATAAGATAAGATAGGATTAGTGTGTCGTCCACATCAGACGCGTATCATGAACTCACAAATCTGGTTATGTCGACATTATCGACATTACCTGTCGGCCTTGAAAGACCTTGAAATTCTGGATTTTATAAAAAAAAAATTTCCTCGTGCATAACCTTTTCCCTTTGCATACCGAAATAAAGAAATATGAGTTTGTTGGATAATCAGTCATACAAAAGGTAACGAAAATATGCACAACTTTTTTACGTAATCTATCTCTTGTAAGTCTTATTTAATATTTTTAAAGAAGGAGATGGGCGCCGCCAAGTCTACCAAGCCCAAGAGAGGACTAATGGACACCCAGTGTCCATTAGCTCCCCCCAACGACCGCCAAGGTTAAGGGACAAGAAGAAGAAGAAGAAAGAAAAGATATGGAAAAATATAGGGCTTCAGCCAAGACTACGGGTCCCCTAGCGGATGTCCCAACAAAGAGGTATATTGTCAAACTTTTAAAGCCACATTTGTTGCGATCTGTCAAAAAAATGACGGAAGTCGGAACGTTTTGCGGGAAGCCTGTACGAGATTTAAAATTTTAAATTTTTCTTTGACATTTTTTAGTTGGCATAACAAGGTTTAAATTACGGGGGAAACTCGAGATTCATTTAGAGTTAATTCCCCGTTTTGAAGCAGGAAAAAAAAAGAAATCCGGAGATTGCTGATGATTACCGGAATGCCGTCGAATCTGTCAATGTGTTGCCAACTTTACTGTTTACTAAATATACTCATTAGGAAAGATGCAATACTGTCAATTCAAATCTTTATACCTACAAGCTGAGAGGGACGATAGATGAACTCGGGTTCCCCAGACTATTCTCACTGTTACGAAACGTAAACTTATACATTGTACAATAATTAAATAGATACTAATCGTTCATAAGAATTGCAGTAGTAATGATAGGAATTTTTCACAGGCCAAAGTCGTTGGTTTTTCCCAGCTAATCAGGTCGTTGGTTTTCCCAGTTAAATAACCAGACAATATTGACGTATTATTTTGTAAGCCAATGTCGTTGGTTTTCCCCAGCTACTGTACCGGACATCATGGCCGATGTTGCTAGTGGTCGTATTCGGATATTCCATTGCACGCTAGTATTTTATTGTATAATGTAATGTACTCCCTTGTATTCGGTTATAGTATCGTATCGACCCAGATTATAGACCCATGCGAATCAGCAGAAAGTTTCGGCAGTTCTTTGGCAGCTCTCGTCGAGTAAACATGTAGCAGACCTGCCTACTCTCCCGCATTGTGCGGGAGTTCTACGCATTTGAACCCTGTTTTCCGCTTTTACGCGCACCTTTAAAATTCTCCCGCTTTTTTGTTCCCCACCTATGGATTTTTTTTTTCGAAAATTGTTAATTTTTTTTTTCCGATCGATATTTTTCCGACACTTGCAAAAAATGCGAATCTTTTTCTGTCGAAAATCGGAAGTCGGAACTAAAATTTATTTGCATGGACATGCGCAGTATACACATTTCCCGTTATTTTACCATTGAAGCTGCCAAAAAATGGCGGCACTTTCACTTTCTGGTGTGTGCCTGCCAAAAAAATCGGCAGATAAAAACTACGATAAAATAGCGTTTTCCAATCCAATGTCTTATAATAAATATAGTTACTTCCTTTTACTAATAAATAATCTTCCGTTTTTCGCTCTTCTGTTCTTTTTTTTAAAATTTATTTTTACAACGATGGATGTCGAACTTGGACTTGTTGCTAGCAATGCAATGCCTAGGCCTAGGCTAATGCTATTACTATTGTATTGAAATGGAATAAGCTAGGTCATCTGGCTTACGTTATAAATCAGTTAGGAACCTTTTTAAGGCATGCTAATGCTATGTGACTCAGAATATAATTTTGCATCTACATATGAAAGACTGTTAGTTTAAAGTTTAGATTTTGAGAGGGAAAGCTGATCCGAAGCTTCAGCCATTGACTACGTCATACTCAAACACTGTTATTTTGCCATTAAGTTAGGCTATATTGGGAGAATTCTTTTTTTTTTTCAAAAGCCCTAAATAACTGAAACCTCTATGTAAATATAATAATAAATAGTAAGTTTTTTATAAGATAAATAAAATATAAAATGGCTGTTTTTAAATTCCATTATATTTTTTTTTAATGAAAATTAATATGTGCCTTTGAAAAGTGCAGTTTGGGGCAGGGGTGCCACTTATCCCGGAAATCCGGATTCGCGAGGCTAAATATTTTTCGGCTCCGGATTTCGCGAGATTCAATTTACTTTGGTTCCGGATTCGTGGGTTAACCAACAAAAAAAAATCTACGGTCCGAAATCGCGGTACGAAACCCGGTTCGGTGATAATCGGATCCGCTATGAATAGACTTAATAGACCTGGTATGCGTGGTGTAAACCATACCTAGATAGGCCTACAGTATTAGCCTATAAGCTTAGTAGCTTAGTTTAGTGAAATGTCACGCTATGTGGTTGGATTTTTTTTTAATTCACTAAAAAAAATTTTATGATCGGAAAATAAGGTGGGCTACCTAAATTTTCCAGCCGCCTAGATTTTTATCGTCATATCGGTAATTGGTTATTCCCGACTCGGCGACTGTTTCACACCTCCGTGTAGACTATACTATAAGTAGGCCTATATTAGGCTAGGCCTAACTATGAGCTTGTAATATGAAAGGTTATTGTCATTTTAATGGAAAGATTAAAACTGCTTTTTTTTTCCTCCATTATAAATGCGTTTTTTACCAGCACGCTAAAATGAAGGCGACGAAATATGAATAAATTAATCTTTAATTGGAGCAATGTCACAGCTAGGCCTACTGTTTAATATAGATAGCATATATACGTTTCAATCATATTTATTAGGCCTAATGAATGGAGTAAAACTGTCGGTGTAGTGTTTAGAACTCGGCCTAGTCCTAGCAGTCACTTATGCTGGTGCATATTTTTTTCTAACAATATCGGATATAACAAGAAAATCATAAAATAATGTTGATTTAAATTAATTTCAAAACGAAGTTTTAAATTGTTAGTGCCCCGCATTCGCGAATTTGCTCATTTTCATAACAAAATAAAAATACGTCATTTCACTGAACTATATAGCCTACAGTAAAAAAATTTGTATTAATCCTTCAGTTTTTATTTTTTCCCTCTTTTCAGTTATTAGGCATTTGAAGTTACAGACTAGATTCAATAGTTTACTAGTTAACATGTTATACTAAATTAACTAAAGTTTCATATGTCTTAGTCACTAGGATTAGGATACAATATTTAAATTACATTTATTGGTAACTGACCTAGAAAATACATAACAAAGTAGATGGGGAATAAAGATACACATAATTATATTTTTAAAGTAGGCTAGCCTTACTTGAAAAAAAACAAAAGGGTTATGATAAGATCAATAGGAATGATGTTATTAAATTGTTAAAATAACACATCTTTGTATGTTTAACTATGATTTTAGATTTGTCCATTTTTTTAAAAGATTTTTCAAGCCATTTATCAATAACTAAAGTAAGCTTAGGCCTAGCAATAACACAATACACAATCATATAAAACATTTTAAAGACATAATTTTCCTATCATAATATGCAGAAACATATTGTAAAAACAACATTGCTTTTTGGTGTAGCCTATATTATATTAAATTTTATATATATACCGGTATATACAATATGGTAAAAATAATATAAATTTTAGGAGTTGCGATAAATTTCAGGGTTTGTACAATTTTGGAAAGTAGGTTTCAGGGTTCAAGAAATTTTAAGAAAAGGATTTCAGGGTTCACTGCTTCAAGTGAGTGGCACCCACGTTTTGGGGTTAGGGCCTAATCAAAAATTAAAACGACTTTTTCTGTCATGTGCCCCTCCTTCTATAAACTTATAGAGGAGACAATTTCTGAGTTTTACAAGTCTGTAAGACTTTATGTTTGTAAAGTCTGTGAATACTTGGTGCAAAACCTGCCCTTGGATGACCAAGTCCTTGTCAATTCAGTTGTAGTCAACCTTCATGAAAGAAAGAACATAACGTCTTCCCATCTAAATTACTTCTTAGATAGGTTTCCAATGCTGATGGGGGCTGTTGACAGGGATGTTATCCTTGAGCAGTTTGCCAAGCTGCAGAGTACTGACTTGGATCTGCCAGTAAATGAACGGGTTGACCACAGCTGGACAAAGTTGTCCTCCGAGTATCCCCAACTCTCTAGTCATGAAGGGGATACTCACAATTCCCCACTCTAGCGCGCCTTGTGAGCGTATTTTTTCACTGGTCAGGAAGACCTGCACTGACCATTGCATTTGGAATGATGTTATTTTATGTAGATTTAATATTATCATATATTATGCTGCAAACCTGTGTTTCTTTATAACTATGATAAAATAGTTTGTGTATAATTATAATTATATTATTATGTATTTTTGTTATGCTGCTCTAAATCTCCCTCATCAGTTGGAAAATCTCCCACATAACTAGCCTCTGTCTCCCTCATGGGTCCAGTGGGGGGTAGGCAGGTCTGATGTAGCTTGTGCTCTGCGATAAAATTCCTACAGATTTATACGATAAAGGATTCAATATTGTTTTACCAGTAGTTTCAATGCTATTCAAAGTCTATTGAATATATTTCTTATTCATTCTACGGAACAACATGTGCTATTCTTAACCACTTGTGTATATATCATTCGGATTGCTAATTGATGATTCTGTTATTAAACCAATAATTCGTTTATTTTACAAAATCGATTTATATCAGTTCTTCACGTTCCAGTATTATGTGTGTTGTTTATACTGTAATAATCATTGCCAACACTACACAATAACAACATAAAATTAAATATACACCTGAAGAAATCAAATAAAACTCTAATCAATGTACAAAAGATAATAAAAGCTGGCTTGTCATTAAACATTGTTATTGAATTAATACTTGAAGAGCACATCTAGCGACTTGACCAGTGAGATAATAAACTTATCTATTGCGGCATATATGACAGTGCATAGATGACCACTGATATATCGCCTTTGTAATAAGAATTGATAACTCAACTTGAGGATGTCTTATGAAGAAAAGGGCTGTCGTAATATCACCAAAATCACACTGTGAATATAGAAATGATATAGACCCCTCTCCACCCAGGGAAGCCGAAGTTCACTACATATGCCATTTGTCTTAAAAATGGAGGTAAAATATTTGTGACGAGAGCAATGAGTGTGTTTAAACAATGTGACGCCACATTAAAAAAATAAGCATCTTGAAAAGTGATTTCAACACAAGTATTACTTAATTAACAAGATCTACATTAATTTCAATGTTTACTGTAAAATGTATACTTCAATAAAAGTACAAGTGATTTGATTTAAATGTGGGCTAAGTTTGAAATTTGAAATTATGGGTCTTTTTAGGGGGGGGGGGGTATGTGTGGAAGGGGCGGGGCGGGTGTAGAGATATGTGACAATGGAAAAAGGGGGGGGGAAGGTGAAAAAAGAAAGGGTCGAAATTGCGTAATGTCTTTCACAGACGGCCTCCTAAAGGCAATAGCATAACGCAGGATATCAACTTAAAGAAGAAAAAGTCCAAAGTTTGGGTGGAGTAGTTAATGTATGTGAGTAGGCTACCCCAATCCCCCCGCCCCCGATCGGACCAATTTGATCCATAGGGCCGGTGAAGCAGCGTTCACCAGTTTCTGTGGCCACAGTATACCAGGGCCTTGTGTGGCCAGTGGCCAGCACAATGCCAAGCCACCAGGATTCGAACCCAGGACCTTCGTTACGCCAGCCAAACGCGCTCGGCCATCATGACCCAATGTATGTGATGGCTTGGATAGTTAATAGTGAAAAACTTATCGTGGTGCGAATAGTTCAAGGTATCGGAATGGGGCCAATTAATGGCTTGGATAGTTAATAGTGAAAAACTTATCGTGGTGCGAATAGTTCAAGGTATCGGAATGGGGCCAATTAATGGCTTGGATAGTTAATAGTGAAAAACTTATCGTGGTGCGAATAGTTCTATGTATCGAAATGGGGCCAATTAATGGCTTGGATAGTTAATAGTGAAAAACTTATCGTGGTGCGAATAGTTCAGGGTATCGGAATGGGGCCAATTAATGCAACTAGATGGGGGCGAATGGCGGGCAAATTCTGAATACTGTCCACGTACAATCTGTCATTCTGAACTATGTTTAAGAACGTACCATAAATGACGTAACGCACCTAGAGGAGGAGTAGGGGGGGGGGGCAAACATTTTGATGACGAAACACGAAGAAATAACAACACCCTCAGAATTTATTCTTTTACCATAACAAAGAATAATATATAAAAGTTACCAAACACAAAAAAAAAAGAAAAGAAAAACGAGCTGCCCATAAGCCCCATCCTTTGAGTGCTTAGCAAAACGAAAGTGGATTGGTCGCACTCTTGGGGCAACCTAGCTCGCCAAGCACTAGTGTGGATTCGACAGGGAACCTGGAAGAGAGGCAGGCAAAATATCACCTGGAGGAGAACGCTGGATAAAGAACTGAAAGAAGCGGGAATGAAGTGGCATGAGATGAAGAGATCTGTCTCAGTAACGAAAGGAGTGGATAGGCATTGTGGAGGCCATATGTCCAACGGGCCGCTGGCGCCTTAAAACCAGCAGCTTCGGGCAAATGGGGCTCGTAAACCTTGATAGGTAGCTCATCTAGGAGAGGGAAACGCTGATCTCAAACCTCCGCTGCCTCGCGGCTACACCTGTTCATGGAGAGGCTAAGGCTAAGGGAGTAAACCCTAACAGAAAATCAGGAGATGGAGTCCCTTAGGCAGTTTTATAGCGAACGCGCTATCTCTCTGGCAACTCCTGCGACGCAGATGGTCCCTCGTTGTATCAGCTCGCTGTTCCCTTGGAACCACCATCATTGTGGAGGGAGAGGGCCTGTGCATGGGCAACAGCTGGTCTTCTTGAGCATCGCCCAGGCCATCGTGGCCTCTTTTTTTACTTCCCTCACCCCAACCTGGAGTGCCAGGAGAAAGGCGAGAGGCAGAGAGAAAGGAGACTGCGCCATCGTCCCTTGAGGATGGAAGGATGCCATATATATGTCCAACTGAGGACTTCAATCAAATTCATTGATCGCTTGATTGAAACACACACAAAAAAAAGACACATAAATTCTTTCGTTCAAGTGATTAAAAATGGAAATTATTGTGTTGTTGTTTTTTCTGTTCAATTGTGTAGGCCTATTACGCCTACGCTTTGTAATGTTTGATTGTAATTGATGAATGCATGTATGTATCAATAATTGTACTATAATATGTCAAGTAGCATCGTTGTAGCCAAATGCTTTTTTATTCTAATATTTATTGGTGCACAATTCTAAAAGGAATTTCTTTGATGATAATAATTTAATAAAGATTATATTATTTTTTTATTATTACCAACATCATTATTAATAATCATATTATTTGTGGCGAGTAAGGGGAAGGGAGACATTATTTGTGGGCATTTGTCTTATGTGTGGGCATTTGTTTTATTTACGGGCATTTGATTTATGTATAGGCTTTTGTACAGGGCACGGTGGCCGGGCAGCGCGTTCGACTGGCGATTCGGATTCGAATGCTGGTGAAGACTAAGATTTTTTTCTTGGATTGGAGAGTGTCCATGAGTTTACCCAACTCTGGTGGGTACCTGACATTAGTTGGGGTAAAGTAAAGGAGGTTGGGCATTGTGCTGGCTACCCATCCCCTAGTATGCCGTGGCCACAAAAACTGTTGAACGCCGCTTCACCGGCCCAAGATCAATGCGGTGCGACGGGTAGCCTACTTAATTTTTTTTCTAGAATTTCGTACTAACATGAGGATAAAATCAAATTGCTACAACACATTAGTTAGCTCTATAGGCCTACTAGAATAAATGCACCTTCTGACTCTATTGTTAAACTAAAACATAACATACAGAAAATAAAAAGAATTCAGAAAATAGCTGTAGTGTATTTATTAAAATTGATTTTTTTAAGCATTAAAACGAATAGTGCAAGATAGGGAGAGATAGGATGCATATGGGAAGGGGGGCTATATTGGGGAGGGAGAGAGTTTAATGCAAGGTGAGGGTGTGGAATAGTGCAAGGTAATGGGGACAATTGCAATATAATTTTTTGAACTGGTGCATAGTTAGTTTCGCACTAAACAATTTGAAAAATTAATAAATATCATATTTTCTAATTATCAATAGTTGTGACATAACTTGATTACCGTATATACTCGCGTATAAGTCGCACCGGTGTATAAGTCGCACCCCTACTTTTCGTCGAAATTTTCGGTTAAAAAAAAAGTGCGACTTATACGCGAGTATGTACGGTAAATAGTTCAAAATTTTACATTTCTATCGTTTTCTGATATACAAAATGTGCGAGACGAAATGTAAAATTATTATTCTCAATAAATATGTTTAAAAAAATAGCACAACATAGACACAGTAGACGGGCTAGTCAAAACAAATGACGTATATCATGCACAAAAACATTTCTATGGAAAGCTAAACAGGCTAGAACATAGTAAAATATGGACATGAATAAATATTTAAAATAAATTATATTTATAATTATTGTTAACGTGACTGTGTATAAAACTACATATATTTATTGTTAAAATCTTTTTATAGCCTCACTCTATAGTCTATAAGCTGATAAGTATTTTAATTTTGAAAAAGGAAATAGATATGGAAAATAGGTGGGGTTTATGAGGCAGGTTGGTGGGTAGGCTACTGGTTATACAACCAGTGGCATATTTAGACCTATGGAACAGGGGCCCCCCACACAAAAGGGTCCCCACAAATTCCGAAAATTTTTCTTTTGTCTTTTCTTTTGGCAATTAGAATAGTCTGTTGTAGAAGCGCACAATGAATATTTATGCTACTGTTAATGATAAATCGCATTTGATTGTTACTTGACACTGTCAGGGTCGAGTCCACGAGGGGGCCCCCACATAAATTTGGCCCGTGGGAACAGTGCCCCCACAATCCTAAATACAACACAACTTTTTGTTTAAATATGAACTAGAAATACGCAGATTTAAAAAAAAAAAGTAGCGTTTAGGCCTACTTATTCATATTCAATTCGAAAATTCACATTGATCTAGATCTAGTCTAGATTCTAGATGTTTTAGGTTCTATTGGCTCCAAGGCAACACTCGTGCGCAAAAGTGGCATAAAATCTATATTATAGGCTCACTGAGATAGGCCTATATATTATAGAATTATAGACCTATATAACTCAGAGTATAGGCCTATCACTAAGGGAGTTAACAATGTAAATTGTGAAATAACTAAAAACAAAGACTTGTCTTATTTACTAAGGCCTACTAAAAAAAATATTTATGTATGCGAAAGAAAAACGGAAACAACTAATATTAGTATTTAAATTATATTTAAAATATGAAAAAATATATAGTCTAGACTCTACTATTAGATTTACAACGTTGAAACATTAGTAAATATTAATAGGCCTATATGATAAGCCTATATTCTATATGCAACATTTTAGTCCACAACATTAAATTCTGCTTGAATAATTTATAAATATTTAGAGCTCTAACTATGAGCGGCATCATTCATGTTATGTATGCTACCTAATGAAACCAGGTAGGCTACATTATAATCTAAAATCTAAACATAGTTATTTAGGCTAAATCACTAAACCTAGAAACACTAAAAGACAGAAGGGCAGAGAGTAAATTAAGAATAATTCATAAGGCATTAAACTTTAGAAATACAACACAATAACAACCTGTAGGCCTATAGATCTAGTTGCAATGCTCAGATAAACATAAGGACAGAATCACTTTCCTTATCCCTTATGGAAGAACAAATTAAATGCATATAAGTACTCTTTCTTCTCGAGCATGGAATGGACAACAAGAAAATCAGAAGCTTAACATAGGCCTATTATTTAAAACACTAATAAAAATGCAAAACAAGACTCAGAACACGGATAATAATCAATAATAATCTTCAGAGCCTTTAGATTAAGCTTTATCTTATGTAGCGCCCCAGGGCAAAATACTTTGCATACTGTAACTGCTATATTAATAATGCTATATTTGCTATATTTAGACTACACTTGCAGCCCCCCTGGAAGTGGCAACCCCCGGCATATGCTCCCCTCTGCCCTCCCCTATGTGAGGGCTCTATCTGTAATGTAGGCTATAAGATATAAGATCATGTAAAATAAGCCCACTAAACTTGTAGGCCTACCACAGCTTAGATAAGCGTAGTTAATTTTAAAGAACGGGCGTCTGTAATATATAGGCTCTATACAATTCAAATGGAAACTTGATATCGAAGTCACCACGTAAAACTTCAACTCTTTACTCATTATATTTTACAAGATTAATTCGAAACAAAAAATTTAAATAATTTCATCTTTTCTTATATGTTACCGAGGCTTCTTATGTATATACTCTACAGTAGATCGCCCTACGCTTATCCGCATTTTGATTTGCTTTAATTGATGTTAAATTATTGTTTTTTCTGGTCTGTTCAGGTAACCCATTCGGTGTCAGGATGCTACGGATACCACTCTGGAAGAAAGATTAGGCTACTTCTATGCATCATTTTGTTCTTGCATATGTAATTAGAAAAGTGTTTTTTATCTTTGTTTTTATATTATCATTGTAATAGTTTATGTTTAAATAGATTTACATAATCCATGGAAGTCACACTTAACGAAGGTTCACAAGTGGCCCCTTAGAGCCGCATTTGTCCACCCATAATTTATTAGAGATTTTCATTTTTTTTTGGTCCGATTGTACTACTGTTTATGGATGTTGTGCAGTTAGTTGGCAACAAGGTATGGCCATGAAAATTATTTAGGCAAGGGATATCACTCTCTCTAAAAAGATACGTGTATTGTCAATAATGTTATTGGAATTCATTAAATGTGTGCTAATTTTCATTTATAAAAATTTATAGAGCTAGCAGTGTGTTATAAATGATTGCGATTTCGGATGTATAGTTTAAGACATTTAGTCTTTTTGGTTGTTGTCTCCATTAAAGCTGTTTAAGTTTTTGTTTTATTTTACCAAAAAGTAAAAAATACCAGCCTCTCGACTTGACTCAATATAAGTTTGACAAGAATCTATCAACTGCAACCCCAAAATATTCAAAACAACTAGACTAATTAGTAGTAATTCGGGATTAAATTAGCATAGTAACTTTCTTTTTTTTTTTCAAAATGGGAACAACAAGTAGTAGTTTAAGTGAACTGGCTAATAATGAATGCCTAAAACATCTTTCAAGTCAAAACGCAATAGATCCAATGGATCCTTTTTGGAATCAGTTATTATCATTTTCATTTCAAATTCCTGTTAACAGGTAAGCATACTATACAATACAGTATAGGCCCTACACCATATAACTATAACTATAGTATAACCATTTGTATTGTTTATCATTGAATAATTATGAAAAAAAAGTCTTTCTTAGGATGTAAAATTATTTATTTTATGTACACCAAACTAATGCTTTGACAAAATTGTCAATGCTGTTTAAAATTCTTGTAAACAAAACAGGATGTGGACATAACATAATCCAATACAATAGTTATAACTATTGGATTGTAGACTATGTCACCCTGCAGGTCTTTATCACAGGGCCTATGTTTAATCCTCGTGTTTAGTAAACTAAATCTGAACCAAATAACTTGAATATATTTTAATGAGGGAATTATTAATATGAAAACAAAACTGAAGCCATTTATTTATAAATTATTAATAAGCTTTCATTAGTTATCGCCATGGTCATGATAAAATAAATTTAATTTAATTCATTTATTTAATTCCCTTCATTGTAAGTCAATGTTGGCTTTTTCTTGCAGTTTTTACTAACTCAACTCTAATATATATGCACTTAAATATAAATGAACAATTAGGATGATGGTAAATGAACACTATAACAACTTGACTTTAAAACAAGGCTCTGCGTAGAAAGTATGCAGGGAAAAGTGGTTTATGTTAAAATTGACTGTTTGTAATGTCAGAAAAAAAACCATTAAACTCGTTACACACTTGACACCTAAAACATAATAAACTACAGAATACATTTACGGTTAAGGCATTATTATAATTAAACCATTAAAATGGTAACTCATTTTATGTAAATATAACAATGGTCAAATGTGTTCCTTTAAGTCTCATAGAGTTTTGATGTTCAATGAAATTACCACATTTCTTATATAATGAACTCTTCTTTTTTATTTAGCTATAAATATATAGGCTGCGGCTATTCGGACCAGGGTCCCTTTAGCATTAAATGGCTATTTGGACCCAGCTTAAGTCGGAATTTCTTAGAACCCATAAAAAAATTTAAAAAGGGAAAAAAAAATATATATATTTGTCTTACCATGTTTTATAAGAAATAGCACAAAAACACCAAATCTATCCCTATATAACCTAACCGATACTAACTATTACACAAAAAACTACAAAGCCATCCCTAACCTATCTAAACTATCTATTACTAAGGCTATCGGTTACGAATTGCCACTTTGATATATATAAATATTATTAATTACGCCTGCCAAATATTCATTATTATTGTGAACTTAAGATGTTATCAAGCTGCTTTAGTATTTCCATTTTTAAAATGTATAAAAGAATGACTTTAAAATAAATGTATAGAGTAGTTTTTTTAAATAGACATGAAAGGAGGGAGAGGGGGGGGGTCTCCATGCGCAGAAGGTTGGATAGGCGCTAGACTGACACTTTAAAAACATATTTTTTAAAAGTAAAAACAAAATTAGCTAACAAAAACTAGTTATCGACTATAATTCATTTAACACCTTAGCAGGTTAACTTACAAGAAAATGAAGACTAACATTCTAGATAGTTACATATTTCAACCTCTGCTGCAGGCATCATTTTTCCCTAGTAAGAAACTGAAGGTATAATTTACATCATTTTTTGACCTTATTTAAGTATGGGGGATGGTGGCCAAGCGGCAGCACATTCGGCTGACGTACCAAAGGTCCTATGTTCGAATCCTTGTGAAGGCTAGGATTTGTTTCTGGTTCTGGAGGGCATCCCTGTGCCTACCCAGCTCTGTTTGTTACCTGACCTTATTTGAGTTAAAGTAAAGGTGGCTATGTATTGTGCTGGCCACACAATCACCTACTATGCCGTGGCCACAGAAACTAGTGAATGCTGCTTCACCAGCCCTATGGATCGACATGGTCTGATGGGGATACATTTAAGTGAGATTTTTAAATGTTAGCCTAGTGAACAGAGATTCAAGGTTATAAAAAAAACAACTTTTTCAAATAGCTTTATCATTCAGATTTCTTAAACAAAATAAAGAAATTCTCTTGGTGTATTTTTAGCTCAGACGCAAAAGCCTTAGAGGAGTCGACGGAAATCATCGCCAGAAATTTTGCACTGAATAATTGCCACACTGGCAATTTGAGGGCACTCATATACAATTTTATGATTAGGGCAACAGAATTGAAAGCTTCAGCGCAGTGTGAAGAGTAAGTGTCCTTGTCGTCCCTCCCTTATTTAACTCCCTTATTTAACTGTCCTATTGAAATTATACTGTGATTGGAATGTTTCAATAAAAAAATGAGTTGCTAAGTCATCTTATATTAACTGTATTTAGTTATATATGATGTATCCTTTTTAGATAATTTTAGTACTCAGGGGTTGTAAACAGGGGCAAATCCATGTTGGGGGCTGAAAGTCATCCCTGATATTTGTAAAAAACATTTTTTTTTTAAAGCATCCGAGCAGCTTCATTTTTTGTTCCATGAAGCTAGTGTGTTGATTAGTTCCAGTAATATAATATTCATCTGCTACAAAGCCCTGTTTATCAAACGAAGCTAATGTAATGATGTGTTGATTTGTTTCAGTAATATATTCATCTGGCAGACCTACAATGCCCTGTTTATCATACGAAGCCTTTGTAAATACTTTGTGGAACACCTCAGTGAGGAATTGTTGCTGCACCAGTTTGACTGCCTTCCACCAAAACAAGATGGTATGGCTTGTAGTTTTACATTTTTTTCATTTTTTAAAAATCCTTTTTTAATAACTTCATCATGGCTTGCCTCTGGCTGGCAACAATCTTTGGAAGGCTTATTAACAGCAGTTCCTATAATGCTGTCGTTCAGAAACTTGGCACACAGACTTGTTGCAGATGACAACATACTCTTTCACATTTTCAGCCTAATCCTTTCACCACAAGCCCTAAAAATCAGCCGGCACAATGCCCAGCCCCCTTTATTTTTGCCTAACCCTTCCAGACGCTTAGGAAAAAGTCACTTGGAGTTTTCACCATTTTGTTTAGTTTGAGACTAGATTAGCAAGACCATTGTGCCCTATTTCCTAGTGGCAGATTGCTTTATTTGTTACTTTTATAGTTACCCATTGTTTTAAAATGTTGTCTCTCTGCGGCAGCACTAGTATAATATATTGCAGGGTTCATACAGGTTTGGGTAAAACTGGCTTGATGTTTCAAGTTTTGGTAAAAATTTGGGAACTGACCAAGGTTTGGGAATGTTTGTGAATAAAAATGTTGTTCAGTTGAAGAAGCCCTTAGCTCCTATTATGTTGTTGTTGTCTTTTTCAGATTATTCTGAGTTTTATAAGTACTGAAAAATATCCACAAATAGAATTTATTTAGGACTATATATATATATCTACATTTCAAATAGTTGTTATAGCCAGGGGGTGTAAGTGAGGGATAAGCTCCCACTGACTAAAAAATTCTCCTAATGGCATGCGTCTTCCAAACCGCCTCTGACAACCCAGTCCAACACCTGGCCTGCTCGAGTAGCTTAGGCACTAAGCCTGCAAAACTGCTTTAATCAACAGGTGAAGGGGTGAAGGCGATCCCCCAGCACCTCAAAACTGGGTGCTTCGGGCAGATGGAGTTTGTTAGCACGGAAAGGCAGTCCATCTAGGAGAGGGGACACTCTGATATCAAACCCCCGCTGTCTAGCGGAAAACAAATAGACTTCAGGTGTAAACGTCCAAGAAAAAATCTGGAGTGGTTCCCCTCAGGCGTTTGGATTACCAACTATGGTCTTCCATCTGGCAGCCCCTGCAGCCGAGCCAATGCCAAATGTAATGCCTAGCATTCCTTTGGGTCACATTGGTTAGGCAGAGAGAGGGATTATGACGCATGAACAACCCATGATCTCTTTACCTAAGGCCCAGGTATGCGTCCTGGAGAGGAAACTCCATTGTCTCTCGAGACAGAAGGAGCCATTATTATACACATCCAGAATAATATACATTGGTTTGTGTGGCTGGTTTTGTAACTAAATTTGGCAATTTCAAAATGATTTTAGAGTAGGAGCCCTGTATATAACATGGATATGTGTATGTTATTTATGTGTGTAATTGACTGTTGATTTAAACTCTATATTACAGGCAGTCCAGCTGACGACACTGCGGAGATAGGATCTCAGATTGAGAACTTCATCACAGCTTTGGTTGAACTCATCGTAGACGTTCCAGTTTTGTAAGTAGTTTGCCATAACACTTTTTTTTGTTCCACTTCTTAAGTGTATCTAAGTGTATAACCCATGACGAAAGGTGGGGGGGGGGAGGAGGTAATTCCATTAACTGTGGCCTGCTGGCCAGATCTTCCACAAAAAACTACAATAACCCTTTGTTCGTATTTACCTTTATGGTAATTGTAAAGTGTTGCTTGAATTTGTTTACATGAAGTGTTCCTAGTATTCGCCTAGTGTTTCTTGCACTTGATTGTAAATTTAATTCTCCTTTTTGCATCCAACTGCAGTGAAACTTGTTACAGATTGGATAATAATCGCCATAATCTTGTCTTATGATTTCTCTATTATTGCAAAGTTTATGTCACACACAGACATGCCTACCGTTCCGGATTTTCCGGAACCGTTCCGTAAAATGGCAGAAAATTACCCCTGTTCCGCAATTCCGCATTAGACCAGTTTGTTCCGCAAAATCGGCGTCTCCGAAAATGCCAACATTTTAATTAATAAAGTAATAACGCGAAATAAATAAAAAGCGTTTGCCAACTTTTGTTTTCTTCATGATCATGTCACTTCCGTTTTAATGTATACTATTTCCTATTTATTTTTGGTCGAGAGTGCATAAGCGTAAGGCTTCCCGGCACTGCCGACTACTTGTCAAATAATTTTAGGGACACTAAAACTAAACTAATCATTGCTAGCCAAAACAAAATGTTACCTTCTAGTAACTTAATAAAAGTAGTTGCTAAATTAAAATTAAAAAAAAAGTAAAGTATATTTTCCCTACTGCTTTAAATTGGTCGGCTAGTAAAACTAAAACTGATGTTGGTGGAATTATACTAATGATACTAGTGTAAGTGCCTAGTGCATTTAGCTAGGCCTATTCAACCCTATTGTAACAAATTTGCTTAGGCGTAAAGTGGCATAGTCCTTTAGACTTAGTCCTAGGCCTAGGCTTATGAATTTAGTTAGTTTTACCAATATCAAGCATTTAAGTTGATACTCAATTACATTGACCTTGCCTTAGTCTTAGTCATTAAGAATATAGATAGGCCCTAGCTAGGTAGACATACTGATTAATTTGAATTTAACCACTTTCTAGGTTTTTGTCCTAGGCCTTAGACTTAGTAGATTGAAAGGTTTATTTTTAAAAAAACAGCATCGTAATTATTGAGTAATAGCTTTAAATCATATAGCTACATAAAAAGCCACTGTTTTTCCCTTTAATAGGTTTATAACCTTAGTTAAACTACTTAAACATAGATAAATGTAATCCCTTCCCCCTCCTCAATAATTTTCTTTTCATAAACTCTATATTGACTTAGATTGTATTCTAGATCTTATATATATTTAATATATACAGTGTTAACACTGTAAATGAGACTATTTTTCTTACGTATTTTAACAATATTATTTAGCGTATATATTGGCTCGAAAATGCTTCATCCGCGCTTATGTTCCTCATTTTGGTCCCATGTTCCTCATTTTTACCTAGGGTGTTCCTCATTTTGATATGTGGAGGTAGGCATGTCTGCACACAAATTTTCATATTATGATTTTTTCATTGTTGTTGTTTTTACCCTAATGTTTGTCTTTAATCGCAACGTTCTCTCGCCCCCACCACCACCCCTCTCCTCAACCGCCACTCTCCTGTTTTTTCCAGGAATTTCACCTACGCCCTCCACTTGGAAACACTGAACACACTGATGGTGCTGCTGTCTCTACAAATGTACCACAGCCAGCCCGCCAGTCACTTTGCCGTCTACAAGATTCTCATGCAGGGCAAATGGTAAATGCTGTTTGAGGCCGTGTTCAATACTCCTCTTTTTTTTTCTTCTCGTAATGTCCTCTGCTTTGATAGATAAACCCTTTATTTTATTGGTCGGTGGCCTTGGGACAGTTCTTCAGAAGTATACTTATTAAAATGGTTATTCAAAGCCAGATACATTTATTTTTCTTAACAATGTGTTTTCCCCTTATAATTTTAGATAGCAATTCCATATAGCTTTCAAAATGAACTAATTTAATTATAATATAATAATTGAATGACATTTTTATTTACTCCTGTTACATATTTGTTCTATCGAGCTTTAAATTGCTCGCCGTTAATTAAAACAAGCAAACAAAAAAGAAGAAAATACATGTCAAATGTTTTTTTCATTCTGAATATAGTTTAGATTTTAAAATTTTTGTTTATTATGGCGATAATTTTTAAAGCTTTATAACGGCATATTTGGTAATCATACTATTGAGCTCATCTTACATGAATTCAAATTACAGACTTTTGACCTAAATTTTACTTGGATCACATTTTTCTGAAGTTTATTTCTGCTATTTTTTGCTGAATGGTCATTTCATATTTTGCCGCTCCACTCTTCGTTTTGTTCCAGCGCCATGCACGCCCCGCTCCTGGTCAAGGCCCTGATGTGGAACTACATTAACCAGGAGAAGTGCCCGCAGGAGCTGTACAGGAACCAGTCGGAGGACGGGAGCTTCATTTACAACGCAACGGCAGCTCTAGCCTGTAAGCTGCCATTTTTGTTTTCCCCTTAACTGTGTTGCTGTTTATGGTGGATGATTGTGGTTTGATTTAAATTCCCCGGTAATAACACAACTACATGTTAACCCTTCCCGTACCCACCTACTTTTCTGCGATGTATACTTTCAGTCCCGGCCATTATTTTACTCTTCATTCCCTGCTGCCCAGACATTATTTCAGAATTGCTGAGACTTCAATAGGGTTCTGAAATTATTTAAAAAAATTTTTGGGTTGGTAAAAATTTATAATAACACGTAGAGAGTAAATTGCTAGAAACATAATAACTTACCTTATTAGAATAATCAAATTCATAAAATAATTGTATTCATTGGTAATATTAATTCATAAGAAAAAGTTTCATCAACACGTAAGTCCATAATAACGGAAGGTAATTCAGTAGCATCCATTAGGACCGCACTTTCAATTTAAAACACAACAACTCAGTAATTGGTCAATTTTCGTAATTTAAAAACGGAAATAAAATTCAACTATTCAGCTATCACATAAATATTCTGCCCGAGACTATGGTGAAAGGTCAAACCCTTTATTTTGTTCTTTTAAATAGACACCCTTCCTTGAGTAAAATATACCTGCTTGGGGCTGAGGAAATTTTGTGTTTTTGATGACAATATACCTGCCAGGGGCTGATGGGAGGAAGTAGGTTGATGGAAATGGGGACTGTTAATAACACAGTGATATTCTAATTCATATAGCCAACGGCTGGTGGTAAATTGTGATAAGAGCTCACACAACATGAAATACACAGCAGGGTGTCCCCCGCGCTTCCGTGAAAGCCAGGAATTAGATGGGGAATCAGAAAAATTGTCTCCGGCCGTAATAAACAGGATTTAGAAAGGAAAAAGGGCAAGAAAACTAGGAAAAAAAAAGACAATTAAAACCTCCCCCCCAAAAATGTCACAGATGAAGAGTGTGTTCTCCACGCATGCTCACTG
This sequence comes from Anisus vortex, assembly GCA_949126835.1. Taxonomy (NCBI): domain Eukaryota; kingdom Metazoa; phylum Mollusca; class Gastropoda; family Planorbidae; genus Anisus; species Anisus vortex. Next base: position 9,016,163 of record OX421509.1, read on the forward strand.
GCAATTAAAAACAAAGCGATACGCCAGTCTTTTTCTCTCTCTATATATATATCAAGGTTGGAGGACTAGTCCACTACAATTTACGTTGTTTGTGATCATACATTTGAGCATTTAGCGATCTCGTCACATTAAATACTTTCCACCGGTAAATTTTCTGATTTGGCTTTGCTGATTTTCTTTTAAGGTGAGTAACTCTTGTATTGTTTTATTTATATTTAGAAATGTATTCTTACTGTTACTGTCCACTGTGGTAAGTTCTAATAATACAAGATGAAAGGTCAATGTCCTAAGTGTTACTTACTTTAAATATTAGCGGTAGACTAAATAAATCCATCCATTATGATTTTGATCAATCTGCCATTTACAAAGTTATTTTTCTTTTTGTCTTAATAGGCCTAAGCCGCCCTAAGCCCATACTTTGAGTACCCGAGTTGATCCATAGGTCTGGTGAAGCAGCGTTCAACAGTTTCTGTGGCCACGGCATACTACAAGATTGTATGGCCAGCCGTCTTTACTTTACCCCAACTAATGTCAGGTACCCATCAGAGCTGGGTAGACTCAGGGACACCCTCCGAACCCTGGAAAAAAATCCTAGCCTGCACCAGGATTTGAACCCAGGACCTTCAGTATGCTAGCCTAACACACTGCCGCACTGCCACCATGCCCCCAATAGAAGTCTCCAATTATATATTATACATGACTTTAGACTTTATGTATTGCAGTGGGCCTACTTTGATAAAACCGGACGATTTTCACTAAGATGACCTAGTTCTGTTCTCTCGCAAACAAAGTCATATTTTAGAATTTATAATGTTTTTAAGCTTTTGTTCATCTTTTGACAAAATGTATTAGGCCTATCATTTAAAAAAAAAAAAAAATGTGGGAATTTTCGATCACAATTTTAAAAAAATTAATTATATACAAGTCATTAATATAAATATTAGGCTAAAGCTCTAATAAAATGAATTGACAAACATCTCCTAGCCTCCCAGTAACCAGTAACCATAGCGGCATCGGCTAAATTTACACTATAGTTTGTTTACAGTTTTTAGATTGCGTGTACATGTATTGTGTGTACATGTATTGCATGTACATGTATTGCGATACACACTTTCTTGGCCTTCGAATTTTGTGATGTTGAAGGTCGTCTTCACTACAGATTCTGCAATATCATAAGTTAAAAAAAAGCTGATATTAACCCATATTCTCCTGAGGTTGCAAATCTTTTTCATTTTTTGGATTATTCTTAGTTCTGGGGTCACAATGGAAGGAACGGCTTTTGATTTTTCTTTAAATTAAAAACTTTTTGAGATTTTTACGTTATAAAAAAAAATTCTATAAGTAAGACAGTAGCAACAGGTGGCCCAGTGTAAATTTATACACTCTTATTAAAAGTAAAATTTTGTTTGCAATGCAAAGTTATAAGTAAAGTCTAATTATTCTAAAATGCAAAGCACTAATTTTTGTTTTTATAGATAAAAAAGTTGACTAATTAAAATTTTACCTTTATATAAATAATAAAAAACAGACGCCAAAGCTTTTTAAACAGTCAGATATGTAAATAAAAAGATTTAAGAAGTCAAGGGAGGTGAGGTTACGCATAATTATTTAAAATCGTAAACGTCAGCCCCAGTTGTCCTTCTTTGGCTTTGTTACTAAGATTACGAAATCATTTTGTTTTGTATCTAGCCTTCTTTTAATAAACGAGATAATGCGTCCTAATAATTGTAAAGACTTTTCTAGTGATATTCAGCAAGATAATAGTGACTTAAAAGTTAAGCAACAATAAAAAATGTTTTTTGATTTTTTATGTCATTTAATTAAGTAGCCCTTTTGCCCATTTATAAATATAAACCCCTTTATGTATCTTTCCCAGACTCATTGCCAATGCAGATAAAACATCAGAAACGACACAACTATTGCAAAGCCCACCACATGTCTCCCAAAACAAAAGCATTGGGAGAATTGACAAGTGTCATTGAGGAGAAAATAACAAGTTTTAGAAATTTATTTTATAATTTTGGGATTAAAGTTTATTATCTGTACTAAATATATTTTGATTTTATTGAATTATTTAATCTGTATTGTCAGTTTATGTTGTGTTACCCTATGTAAGTAGAATTACACTGGTATGGAATGGGTTGCCTGAACAAACCAGGAAAACCAGTAACTTAACAACATTTAAAACATTAATAAAGATGCAAGACTAGACTCGGACCACGGAAGAGCATCGGACGCAATAATCTTCTTTATAGTCTGTAATGTATAAGATAAGAATATAGTGTATTTTAACATTTTTTGGCAGCCATGAATTTCTCTCTTATAGCTAGGAAATAGATGGGAAACAGACAGGAATTTTTTGTCCAGAAAAAGAATCTGTTACAAGCTAATTTGTAGTGATCTAGTACACACTTTTATTCTTTTAAAATAGAAATCTCTAGATCAAATACTCTCTTCCTTCCTTCTAGAATAACAATCCATAAGTAATGGAGCTGTGAAGCCTTGAAAGGGGGGGACATAATTGCTCGCAATAGCACAATATTTTAAGCAATATTGTTGTTATAGATAAAATGACAGCTGTTAAGTTTGATTGAGTAAAATGAAAACCATATTTTGGAGAAAAAAAAAGCATAACCAAGGTGTATTTCAAAGAATTTTACATTGCCTTAAAGAAATTGTCTTCTAGGGACTTATGGTAGCCTTTTTTTTAAAGAATAAAAAAAAATTATTGTATGTGCATGGACAATTGTGCACTTCTGATAATTCAGGCACAAAGATAGTCTTTGCGTAACCTTTCGTTGAGGCTAACAGTTGCACTTAATATGTCACTAGTTCGGAAAATGTTGATTGACCAATCAGATTGCAAGGCCCTATATTGATTAGCTAATTAGATAACAAAGATCTGTATTGATTGACCAATCAGATTGCAAAGATCTGTATTGATTGGCCAATCAGATTGCATATTGATTGGCCAATCAGATTGCAAAACATCTTCACCTTCCTTCTGCTGACGGTAATGTTCATTTAAAAGTTAGAGTTTTTGCAGTTTAAAGTCTGTATGCTTTTGAGCCCGTACGTTACAGGGTTACCTCATATATTGAGAAAAGTCTAAAATCCAGCTAATGTCAATTTTTTCATTTGTTCCATCTATCACATTGAGTAACTATGTAATTAAGTGCCATTAAATCTACACATTTGTCAGCTCTGTTGTTCTACATGTCACATGACTGCGGACCCCATTGGTCTATATATTTTTTGTTTACCTGTTCGCTACCCTGCAGCCAGTCTGTGGAGTGTCGTCACCCTGGGCATGGGGAGCAGGGGCAAGAAGTCTGACTCTGACCAGTTCGAGACGCTCCTGGCCAATCAGAGCCTGCTGTTCACATTGGTGCTGACCAATCACTGCACCTGCGACAAAAGTGTGCACAACCCTTACAGACAAGCCCTGTTCTCTTTCACAGATTCACAAGGTCGGCTTTTAAACTATTTTAACAAAATGAACCTTAACTCTTTCACTACCAAAAATGTTTTTCTATGTTTTGATAAGTTACTTTTCTAAGAACAATTTTTTAAAGGTAAACCATGATGTATTTAAGAGATTAGTTATCATATGTAAGTCTATAAATTGTAGTAAGGCGCACGTGATATTGAATGAACGATTTGAATGAAAGAGTAAGAGATCATCCAAGAGCTTTCTATCATCAAAGAATCCAAGGACAAGTTAGTTGAGAATCAGACAGCGACCAAGCTAGTTGTGGTATCGTCTCCTACTCAACCAGTTGTGGCTCTGATAGATATTATAGATACATCTGTAGATTTGGAAGACAGTGGTGAATAAATGAGATCTTATGTTCAGGATGAATACGATGCATTAAAACAAGTGGATTATAACAAAGCCATCGTTGATTCATTGTTTGTGATATTCGTTCTGTGACAATGTACATTTTTTTTATACTAGCCAATAAAATACATTAATTAATTAATTCATAACAAAAAAACATTCCAGTCTATTGGTTTGTAATCTATTTCTATTTCCAATCTATTGGTCTGTAAAAGTGTATCCATTCCTCTTTTTCAGAGTCAGGTGCAGTGTCCATGATCCAGTCTCCGTCCACCTTCAAAATGGACATGAGCAAAGTGTACCACGTCCTCTGTCAGACCCTCCACGACGACCAGACCACACTCCTTCTGTACCTGCTCCTGCACCAGAACCCCAACATGAAGGCCTACATTCTGTCACGGACCAACATTGACTTGCTGGTATGTTGTGTTATTGGTCAATGTTTAAACCCAGAATCAAATCAATTCATGCGACAACTGACATTTTAAAAACATACCCGTAAGTGAAGAGATGAAGTTTTAAGCTGATTTGAAATATTTGTTACACCAAAGACTATTATAATAAGATAGACCGCTTGTTTAATATTTCTGCTGTTTGATGACTCGAATGACTTCTTTTCAGAATTCCCGATTATCATTTGTACTGTCAAATAATATAATGTTTTAGTCTTTGGTACTGTACACTTCCGTTTTATTTAACCGCTATAATTCTCTCAATGAAAAATTAAGAGTAGAAAGCTTTATTGGCTGCGCACGGAAAAAAGAAAACATGAGCTCTAAAAATAGAGACATTGGTGCATCTTATTATTATAGTCTTTGCTAAAACAAAAGGTTTAAAGTTTTGAATTACAAACATTAACATTGACCAAAGTTTTGAATTACAAACAGCAATATTAATTGAAGCTTGAATTTATAAAAGTATACAGTGTATAAACAATATATCTTATTTTTAGGTTTCAACCGTGCAGTGTCCGTTAATATATACAGCATCTTGCGATACAGTTTACAAGTTTCCTTTTTGTATACACAGGAATACTTGAGTGAAAAGCGTAGGCCGCGCATGCGTAGACTAACTGTTCAGCTCTAAAAATATAGCAAGCGGTCCATCTTATTAAAACTTTGGTTACACTTACTAAGGTCTTTTTTTGCTTCATAAGGGGAAGCATCATTTCTAGTCATTTCCGATCAATCTCTGAGCAGTGGCTAAAAAGTTCACTATCACTATTTACTAATCACCCCTCGTTAAGGACAATTGAGCACAATTTTCGTGCAAAAACTTTTTTTTTCTCTCAATCAGAAATGGCTGAAGAGAGTTTTCTTCCCTGTGACTGCATTAATTAAAGGTTTAATTCATCGCCAATATGTAATGGCACATTGTTGATAAAAGGAAACTTTTTTTTATTATTTTTGTCTATCACAAGTGAGAAGGGAAAGGTGCTATGATTTTCTAAAACCTACTCTAAGGAAATTTTTTACTTAGCTGATACTAGAGAGCACTTTTTTTTGGAAAAGTCCTTACATAATTTTTTTTTAATTTTCTCACAGTAACTAGAAATTTGGAAGAAAAAAAGAAGTTTTCTTGGGCCAAATGAAAAACCCTTTTTGCAGGTTTCCTTAGGGAAGCCTTTCGCTGGTTTAAATCAAAGCTCTCTGCTTGAGACATTAGCAGTGTTCAATTTTAAAATATTTGGGATAATGTTTTGGAAAAAAGTTTTGCGGAAAAGTTTGTGAACTTTGGAAATGATTTTAAAGAAAGAGCATGATTGGTCTAAAAAGCTTCTTGCCGAGCACTTTAAGTAATGAATCCCCTTGGCTGTTCTGGCAGGTGATGCCTCTCCTGAAGATTCTCTACAACTCCCAGGAGAGAAGTTCCCATCACATCTACATGGGCCTCATCATTCTGCTCATTCTCAGTGAGGACGAAGTCTTCAACAAGGCTGTCCACGAAATTGTAAGTGATTACATATTTGTTTTCTATTTATTGTTTTGTTTATTCCTGCCGTGTATTTCCTCATATCTGTACGAGCCGACCATTACAATTTTCTCAATCAATAAAGTTCTAATTGGTTGATTAATATAGGGCTTTGCAATCTGATTTCCTGAGTTTTACAGATTTTTTACCCCTCATTCTGATATACTGATAAGACGTTAAAAACTGTTTTTTCAGACCATTACTTTGAGAATTTCAATTCGAATTAGAATTACTCAAAATTATTGCAAAGTCAAAATGTTTACATTTCTTTTATTACTGTGCTAATTCAAGAGATTTTTCATAAATAAATATTTTATCTTATCTTATACATATAATAATATAAATATATTAATATTATAAATATTTTTGAAACTATAAGTTTCCGAGGTCTCGAGGGTGTCCCTGAGTCTACTCAGCTCTGACAGGTGCCTGACATTAGTTTGGGCTAAGGAATCCCTTAGTATGCCATGGCAACAGAAACTGGTTAACGCTGCTTCATTGACCCAATAGATTAATTTGGTCCGACACTATTACTTTTTTTTTACAACTTATTTGAATGTTATAGCCCAACCATTTTTAGAATCTTGACTATAATAAAAAAGTGGCTATTGTCATTACTCATAGGGCACTACGGAATTTTTATTTATAAAAAAATGGATTCTGTTAAACTAAGAGCTTAAATTCTCAATCTCCCTCTTTATTTGCGTTACTAAGACTTGGAAAATGTTTCCATTTGAAGATGGTGAAGAATGTCCAGTGGTACAAGGAGCGGCCACTCTCCGAGATCTCTCTCGGGGGTCTTCTTATTTTGGTGGTGATCCGTGCGATACAGTACAACATGACCAGAATGAGGGTGAGTGTGTTCTTCTACTGGCCTTTTTTTTAATTTGAGACTAGACCTTTCTTGTGTTGCCCATTTTCTTTCCTGAAACTAGACCTCTTTTTGTACCGGCCCATTTTTTAATTTGAGACTAGACCTTATTTGTACCGACCCATTTTTTAATATGATTAGACCTTTTTTTGTGCTGGCCCATTTTTAATTTAGGACTAGCCCTTTTAGTACTGACCTTTTTGTAATTTGAGATTAGACCTTTTTTTTTACCGGCTCACCAAGATTATCTCTCCCTTGCTGCACTTGTCACTACTTTAGATAATATATATAAATATATATTTCATATTTTTGACCTGCTTTCCAAAATGACCATTCCTGATTGTGTCTCTTGATTTGTCCATGTGTCCAGGATAAATACCTCCACACCAACTGTCTGGCTGCACTGGCCAACATGTCTGCACAGTTCAACAACCTGAGTGCATTTGTCTCACAGAAAATTATCAAGTGAGAAAACTTAACTCATTTCTTTTTTTATTTCTATTTAATATTTTTGTGTACATAATTTTTTTATTTTTTTTATCTCTCTTTGGTGCAAAGCTCTTGTATTTCTGTATTGAATGCAGCGGGGGCTCAGATACTGATTTTAACCCAGCTGTAATTATGAGGTGCCCCCCCCTCCCAGTACTCTTTTAGGGCAGGTAAGTTGGGCCATGTGTTGTTGTGGTGGCCACACAATCCAATCATATAACCCCTTTCCAAGTCTGGACCTGCGGTTTAGTTCACCTGACTGTCAACAAAATGGCCTGTCTCTAGCCCTGCTGAAGACAAATCCCTGCCACCCTGCTGGAGTTTTGGGCCTAGGGGAAGTAATAATATTATATCTACTAAGAAGGAACGACTGTAAACTTATAAGTCAAATTACGGTAGCTTCACTTGACTTTCAGATTGGGTAATAGGATTTTAACCTATTCAATTTTTTTAAATAAAAATAATAGTTAAATAATTTTAAAATATTAGTCTTTTTGGACCTCAGTCCATTCAGAAGAAATAGGCTGGTAGTTAATAAAAGACCAATGGTATTAAATAAGCTAATTTAATAATGAATTCATTAAACATAATGAATTGTCCTTTGCCATGCTCCTGTCTAGGTCATTCTAAGTGTTTAGACAGAACTGTCAAGTAAAATGCCTTGACGTCCTGCCCTTTACTACCATTATATAGCATTAGTCAAAGTAAAAATTCATTCTACAATCAGATGTTTTAAATTTTTGTCTCTAATTTATTTTTGTTATTTATTTCCAAAATTTTCTTTTTGTCACAATTTGATTAGAAGATTTAATGATAAATTGAATTTATGGAATAAATTATTATTTTTAAAATCTTGTTTTCTAAAAGTTTCTTCTTCTTCTTCGTAATACTGTGGAGACCCCGTAGAACCGAGGAAAAAGTCCACAATTTAAATACACATAAAATAACATAGCAAACATAACATAGCAAACAACAGTTATATACAGATAAAAGAGTGTCACTTTAGGTTTTTGGACCAGCACTTTAGTGACGATTTGAAGGCTGGAACTGTAGGGGCAGTGATGGAGGCCTGGTCCAGGGTGTTCCACAGCCTAATGGCTGACGGAAAAAAAGAATGTTTGTAGACGTCGGTGCGTGCATGTGGGACATGCAGCTTGAGCTGATGGCCTCGGGTAGAGCGGGACACTTTCTGCATTCTGTTTGTTTGGGTCGAAAGGTCCGCGTGGTCGTTGATGATTTTATAAATCATGGACACTTTGTCAATTGCTCTTCGTTGTTGTAGTGTATCTAGGTGGAGTTTTGCTACTAAGGCAGAGGCGCTTGATTTGGTGCTTTAGTCCTCTAGTATTCGACGTGCTGCGCGTCGCTGGGTCATCACATTTAGCTGGTGTACAGAAGATGTTGAGATTGAATCCTGGTGAAGGCTAGGATTTGTTCATGGGTCTGGAGGGTGTCTATATCACTTTGAGTACCTGACGGATACCTGGCATTAGTATGGGGCAAATTAAAGGGGTGTTGGACATTGTGCTGGCCTAACAACCCCGTAGTGTACCGTAGCCACAGAAACTGGTGAAACATTGCTTCACTGGTACTATGGATGAATTTCGTCTGAGTAGATTACTTTACTTTTACTATGCCAGTCTAGTGCAATGCCGCTCACACAGTCTAGTGCAATGCCGCTCACACAGTCTAGTGCAATGCCGCTCACACAGTCTAGTGCAATGCCGCTCACACAGTCTAGTGCAATGCCGCTCACACAGTCTAGTGCAATGCCGCTCACACAGTCTAGTGCAATGCCGCTCACACAGTCTAGTGCAATGCCGCTCACACAGTCTAGTGCAATGCCGCTCACACAGTCTAGTGCAATGCCGCTCACAGTCTAGTGCAATGCAGCTCACACAGTCTAGTGCAATGCCGCTCACACAGTCTAGTGCAATGCCGCTCACACAGTCTAGTGCAATGCAGCTCACACAGTCTAGTGCAATGCAGCTCACACTGTCTAGTGCAATGCCGCTCACACAGTCTAGTGCAATGCCGCTCACACAGTCTAGTGCAATGCCGCTCACACAGTCTAGTGCAATGCCGCTCACACAGTCTAGTGCAATGCCGCTCACACAGTCTAGTGCAATGCCGCTCACACAGTCTAGTGCAATGCCGCTCACACAGTCTAGTGCAATGCCGCTCACACAGTCTAGTGCAATGCCGCTCACACAGTCTAGTGCAATGCCGCTCACACAGTCTAGTGCAATGCCGCTCACACAGTCTAGTGCAATGCCGCTCACACAGTCTAGTGCAATGCCGCTCACACAGTCTAGTGCAATGCCGCTCACACAGTCTAGTGCAATGCCGCTCACACAGTCTAGTGCAATGCCGCTCACAGTCTAGTGCAATGCCGCTCACACAGTCTAGTGCAATGCCGCTCACAGTCTAGTGCAATGCAGCTCACACAGTCTAGTGCAATGCCGCTCACACAGTCTAGTGCAATGCCGCTCACACAGTCTAGTGCAATGCAGCTCACACAGTCTAGTGCAATGCAGCTCACACTGTCTAGTGCAATGCCGCTCACACAGTCTAGTGCAATGCCGCTCACACAGTCTAGTGCAATGCCGATCACACAGTCTAGTGCAATGCCGCTCACACAGTCTAGTGCAATGCCGCTCACACAGTCTAGTGCAATGCCGCTCACACAGTCTAGTGCAATGCAGCTCACACAGTCTAGTGCAATGCAGCTCACACAGTCTAGTGCAATGCCGCTCACACAGTCTAGTGCAATGCCGCTCACACAGTCTAGTGCAATGCAGCTCACACAGTCTAGTGCAATGCAGCTCACACTGTCTAGTGCAATGCCGCTCACACAGTCTAGTGCAATGCCGCTCACACAGTCTAGTGCAATGCCGCTCACACAGTCTAGTGCAATGCCGCTCACACAGTCTAGTGCAATGCCGCTCACACAGTCTAGTGCAATGCAGCTCACACAGTCTAGTGCAATGCCGCTCACACAGTCTAGTGCAATGCAGCTCACACAGTCTAGTGCAATGCAGCTCACACTGTCTAGTGCAATGCCGCTCACACAGTCTAGTGCAATGCCGCTCACACAGTCTAGTGCAATGCCGCTCACACAGTCTAGTGCAATGCCGCGCACACAGTCTAGTGCAATGCAGCTCACACAGTCTAGTGCAATGCCGCTCACACAGTCTAGTGCAATGCAGCTCACACAGTCTAGTGCAATGCAGCTCACACAGTCTAGTGCAATGCCGCTCACACAGTCTAGTGCAATGCCGCTCACACAGTCTAGTGCAATGCAGCTCACACAGTCTAGTGCAATGCAGCTCACACAGTCTAGTGCAATGCCGCTCACACAGTCTAGTGCAATGCCGCTCACACAGTCTAGTGCAATGCCGCTCACAATATTTCTATAGAAAACATATTTTTCCAAGGCTTAGATAAATAACAAAATTTTTACTGTAAATTTTATGCATACACACAAACAATCATGTGTTGTTGTTTTGTTAGCTTTGCAGAAACTGTTTGTTTCTCAAAGCTTCATAATGGACAGCAGTGAGTTCCAAAAACTGACAAACGCTCTGCACAATCTCATCAGCCTGTAATCATTTCTATTTAAGTAAAGTATCTTGTCGGACCAAATTGATCCATAGGGCCGGTGAAGCAGCGTTCACCAGTTTCCGTGGCCACGGCATACTAGGTGATTGTGTGGCCAGCACTATGCACAGCCGCCTTTACTTTACCCCAACTAAGGTCAGGTACCCATCAGAGCTGGGTAGACTCAGGGAGACACTCAAATCCTGGGAAAAAATCCTAGCCTGCACCAGGATTCCAACCCGGGACCTTCGGTACGCCAGCCGAGCGCGCTGCCCCACGGCCACCCTGCCCCCAATCATTTCTATTTACTGTTTTTAAAATGTTTACTTGCAGCCTGTTTTCACAGTTATGTAAGCGACATTCCAAGCTGGTGGACCAGATCAGGGAGTCTGCCCTCAGCGGGCAGAACGATGAGCAGACGGACAACGAGCAGCAGGATTATGTAAGAAGTAAACTTTTATTTTGTTTTCCCCAGTAAAAACATTCCGAAATGTGTCCCTTTTCTTTTATTCATTGCTACAAGCTACATTGGTAATGTGTCACTTTTCTTTTATTCATTGCTACAAGCTACATTTGAAATGTGTCACTTTTCTTTTATTCATTGCTACAAGCTACATTTGTAATGTGTCACTTTTCTTTTATTCATTGCTACAAGCTACATTTGTAATGTGTCACTTTTCTTTTATTCATTGCTACAAGCTACATTGGTAATGTGTCACTTTTCTTTTATTCATTGCTACAAGCTACATTGGTAATGTGTCACTTTTCTTTTATTCATTGCTACAAGCTACATTGGTAATGTGTCACTTTTCTTTTATTCATTGCTACAAGCTACATTGGTAATGTGTCACTTTTCTTTTATTCATTGCTACAAGCTACATTTGAAATGTGTCACTTTTCTTTTATTCATTGCTACAAGCTACATTTGTAATGTGTCACTTTTCTTTTATTCATTGCTACAAGCTACATTTGTAATGTGTCACTTTTCTTTTATTCATTGCTACAAGCTACATTGGTAATGTGTCACTTTTCTTTTATTCATTGCTACAAGCTACATTTGTAATGTGTCACTTTTCTTTTATTCATTGCTACAAGCTACATTGGTAATGTGTCACTTTTCTTTTATTCATTGCTACAAGCTACATTGGTAATGTGTCACTTTTCTTTTATTCATTGCTACAAGCTACATTGGTAATGTGTCACTTTTCTTTTATTCATTGCTACAAGCTACATTTGTAATGTGTCACTTTTTTTTATTCATTGCTAGGAGTTACATTTGTAATGTGTCACTTTTCTTTTAATCATTGCTACAAGCTACATTTGTAATGTGTCACTTTTCTTTTATTCATTGCTACAAGCTACATTTGTAATGTGTCACTTTTCTTTTATTCATTGCTACAAGCTACATTTGTAATGTGTCACTTTTCTTTTATTCATTGCTACAAGCTACATTGGTAATGTGTCACTTTTCTTTTATTCATTGCTACAAGCTACATTTGTAATGTGTCACTTTTCTTTTATTCATTGCTAGGAGTTACATTGGTAATGTGTCACTTTTCTTTTAATCATTGCTACAAGCTACATTTGTAATGTGCACAAAATAATTGAAAAATGTATTTTCGAATGGACAAATGAATTTTTGTAATAAATTGTGAGGTAATTTGTTTTTAACAAAACTGGCAATCTAAATTTTTTTTTTCACATATTGTAGCTCAATTTGTAAATTTCAAGATCAGTTTTGCAGACTTCATTGAACTCAGCTGTAAGATATTACATGTAACAATGTAATATAATGAGAAAATCTTAATAATAGGATAGTATATTACATTACGTTACGTTACGTTATATGCCAGCTGACAGTAAACCAGAAAAAAGAAATGCACTGATTTTAATTGATTTAAATCATGATTCAAATCGGATGAGTAAAAATTGTGACTAAATGGTTTCATGTAAATAATTTTTTATTTTTGTTTTGCAGTTAAAATTAAAATTAATTAAAATTTTTATGAAAATTTTTTTTATATAGTCTAACTATTTTAATAAGATAAGATAAGATACAAGCTTCCAAAGATCTAATAAAATTATAAATAATACACTTTCTCTTCCTAAATTACTGTCAATTCAGCCAGTTCATAAACATAATAGTTCACTTCTACTTATAAGAATGTATAAAAACAAACAAATTAAATTTTTAATGATCAGTAATGTAGGCCTACTATAAAATGTTCATATCTCTAATAAATAAAAATTAATTAAAGTTTTAAAAAAGGGAGAGAAAAAAAATAAAAAATTATTCAATTAAAATTAATAAAAAGCCACTTTAAATCAAATAAATCTAGTCCTATTGTAAATCAAAAAAATTATATATTATGGATTAAAAAAAAATAAAAAATAATGATTTTTATCAACCCTGCTTTAAACTCACAGGGGAATGGAGTAATTTTAACTCCCCTACTGTCTAAGACAGGGGACTGATACCTTTTGATAATAGTGTACCAAAGTAGGATTTCTAATTTGTTCAGCGTGCCAACAGTCTAAAAGTCATCCTGCTTCTTTATTGTAGAAGAGACTTGAATCACCTTATTGGGAATCTTCTGAAGATCGCTCTGTGTGCCAAAAGTCTGGCACTTGTTCCGTAGGTTGCCGACCCCTGGTCTAAGAGATATAGAGAATTTATTTTGGTCTGAGTACCTGAACTTTTTTTTTTTCAGCTACAGGATTTGTCAGTACTGGAAGAAGTTCTGCGGATGGTCCTGGAAATCATCAACTCCTGCCTGAGCGCTGGCCTCCAGAACAACCCCCACCTGACCTACTCCCTCCTGTACCAGAGGTCGCTGTTCAGCGCCTTCAGGGGCCACCCCACGTTCCAGGACATCATACAGAACATTGATACGGTGAGATGGGTGTCTTTTTTTTGTGTGTGCTGTGGAAAGCATTTATGCTTTGATTGTCTTGGGTTTTATGACAGAAAAGATTTATGCATTGATTGTCTTTAAAAAATGGTTGTTGTTCAATTATTTCATGTCTGTTCATTATATCTCACATTGTTTGCTCACAATAAACTTTTTCTACTCAATCACAATGTTCATTGATGGGGCACGGTGGCCGAGCGGCAACACGTTTGTCTGGTGTTCCGAAGGTTCTGGGTTCAAATCCTGGTGAAGGTTAGGATTTTTTTCCCGTGACTGGAGGGTGTTCCCGAATCTACCTAGCTCTGATTGGTACCTGACTTAAGTTGGGTTGAATTACAGGCGTTTGGGCGAATTGTGCTGGCCACACAATCCCCAAGTATGCCACGGTCATAGAAACTGGTGAACGCTGCTTCACCAGCCATTTGATCAATTGGGTCCAAAGGGTACTCTACTTACATTGACCTTATAAATATTGATGTTTTTTAATAAGCCACAAAAAAAAGGGGTATTTATCAACAATAACCAGTATTTATCAACAATAACCAGTATTTATCAACAATAACCAGTTTTTATCAACAATAACCAGGGAATGTAATTTTTTGTTTCCCCTTAGATCCTGGCATTTTTCTCTTCCCGTCTGGAACATCTGGGTGCCAATCCCTCGCCCGGCCATGTACTGCAGGCAATCAAGGAAGGCAGCATGGTGTTTAAAAAGGATAAACTTAAGGTAAAAGTTGGCAACAAGTATGTCAGTACTGGGTTTACTGGTTGTCATTAATCTTGTTATGTTTTTGTCTGATGATGTTGTTTGTTTTTTAAAGACCAAGTGAAGAGCTTTTTCCTCTTAGGGACGAGATTTGGAATAGCCTGATACGTTGGAGAAGGGAGATAAATGAACAAAACACGACTCTCTAAATCTATATTTATTCATTTTGTTAAAAATAAGAACCGGGAAAAGATTCAAAACAGGTGACAATTTTCATTTTTCCTTGACGAAATCCCATCTCTGGCCTTATATTTTATATTCATTTTAAAGGAGTGAATCCGAAAGATGGTCTGAGCTGCAACAAAACAACCCAAAGATTGATGCTTACTACAAACTCTCCCGCCAATTTCAACACATCATCTTTAGACTAAGGACTGGTCACAACAGGCTAAAGCAACATATGTTCCGCAAACTACGAATCAGAGCAAGCGAAATGTGCCCCTGCGAAACAGCTCCCGAAAACGCGGAGCATGTCCTTCAGACCTGCCCTCTGTATCTTTCTACCCGGTCAGCCATTTGGCCCCTGGGGGCTACCTTCAACGACAAACTGTTCGGTGGACTAGAGCAACTGACAGCCACGGCGCAGTTCATTACAACTATTGGACTTGTTGTCTGAATCCTCCCAATCATAACATTTGAGAACGAAGAAGAAGAAGAAGCCTTATATTTCCTATATTGCCGGAAATTAAACATCTCAAATGGCTCAGAAAAACACACCCAATTAAGTGCAAATATTGAACTAATAACTTAAAAGTTATCTTTGATATTTTGTATAAATGATTTTATTAACATTCAAATACTGAATACACTATTTACTATCAAAATAGAATGTTAACTCAATTTCTATAAAAAGCTCTTCACTTGGTCTTTAAGGGAGTAGGAAGCTGTTTGTTTATATATTTTTTTATTTATCGGTGCCGTGTCTTTTTTTTTGTATCGACAGAAATTTCCTGAGCTTAAATTCAAATACGTGGAAGAGGAGAGCCCGGAAGAGTTCTTCCTTCCGTACGTGTGGTCCCTGGTCTACCACTCGTCCCGCCTCTACTTCAACGCCAACCGCATCCTGCTCTTCTCCCTGAACTCCGACCACGAGATCAAGCACGTCTAGCTGAGGGGCACCGCCTTAAAGAGAAGAAAAATTATTTGTATGATATCCTGGGACTGCAGTTGCGTATATATATTCCAAAAAAAAAAAACTTTTCATTATCATTCGTGAAGTCTGTTGGCGTGTAGATAATATATTGACCAGATGTGACATATTTATTTTTATATTTGAGCTATATATATTTCTTTTTTTTTTTTGTGTGCGGGAAGCCTATAATAAAGGCACAAATAAAAGGTTAAAAAAAAAAAAAGAAAAAATATTTAAGTTAGATCAGTTAGTGGTACACTTTAAAGACTTATAGTGCACAGGTCAACAGATGATGAGAAGTCGGCCATGAGTTGACTGAAATGGCATTTCCTGTTTACTCACTGCCAAAACATCAAATGTTCGTTGTTGTTGTTTTTCTGTAAAGCAAAAAAAAAAAAACTTTCTTTTTGTTTCCTTTTTTTACAGTCTGGGTTTTTATTCAATCAATCTGTCTGGGTTTTTATTCAATCAATCCGTTGTTGTTTTCAAACAATTGATATAGTTTGTAAGAGCGGAAACCCCCTCCCTCCCTCCCTCAACCGCTCCGTCCCTCGTTTGGCACAACCAGCATTATTCGGCGCGGGGGAAGCCTGCGGCCCCCCCATCCTCTCTGGGTTTCAAGATACCGGAGCGTCATTTACTTCCAGTATCATTGTAGTGTGTAGGCTCGTCAACCAATGGGCTTCGAGCTTTGATTTACGAATAAGCTTACAGCACTGCCCTATGTAATATTCAAAACCCATTAAAAAACAAAGACTTCTGGACTACTTCAGCAACTCATATCTTCTTTTCAAGAAATATTCTTTCCATCATTCTCTCTCTCTCTCTCTCTCTCTCCGTGTGTATTTATATATATACATGCTAATTATTTATTGTACTATTTTTTGGATATTTTGACTGCAATGGTTGTTTTTTTAAACTTTAAAGGTGAAATTGTGTTTGAATTGGGGAATGATGCATGTGGTGGGGTGGCATAGTACTAGATCTCCAATCTAAAGGTTTTGGGTTCAAAACAAAACCTGTTTCCTTCTTTTCTTCTCGTCTTGAGAGTGCCAACAGAGTCTAGTTCCTGGCTGTGACGGACACCCATCCTCAAATTACCGTGGTAAATGTGGCTGGACATGGGTACTGGCCCACACAATCCCTTGGTTTGCTTTGGCAACAGAAGCTAATAGACCCATATTTACTCACCCACCTATTAACTGGGTTATTGTTGTTGTTTTTCGTTGTTATGTTCAATTACCTTTTTATTTTATTTTAAAATAATTTAGCTTATGAAATTTTCTCTGTCAATTTCTGTGTGGTACTCTTGCATTATTTTTTAAATTTTAAAAAATATCTAGAGTTACTTCCCTTATATACAAGTGATATGATATATATTTTTTTATTGGGTTTTTTAAAAAAAAATGTATTTGCTGGGTTTATTCCGTAATGTTTCTTTTTTTTTTGTATTTAGTGGTTATTTGTTGTACGGTTATAAGGAATGAATGTTGTATTAATCTGTGGCACCTGTTGTAGTCAAATAACAAAGGTAATTGAGCGTGTGATTAAAAAGCTTGTGGAAGATTTTTTTAAAATGTAAAGTTGTATATAGTTTATAAAATATATCTTGTAAATATTTATAAAGTTTTTGTTGTTTTTTTTTAATAATTTATATGTGAAAATAATAAGTTTGACAAAAAGCCATGACAATGATGGTCATTATCATCGCCTGTTGTCTCATCTGGGACATTGACCACAAACAAAGTCTCTCCAGGCTGTCGGTCTTGAGCCAGTCTCGGCAACTGTCTCCAGTTGTGACCACTCACTCTTTTTTGGTGTCTGCCCCCAGCTCCCTTTTCCAGGTCATTCTGGGTCTACCTCTCTTTCTCTTGCCCTGTGGATTCCAAGTACCTCGTGGTACTCAATGCTGGCTTTCTAAGAGTGTAGCCAATCCATTTCCATCTGCACTGTCGGATTAGTTCTCCCACCGGTTACTGCTGAGTGCGTTGCTAGAGCTCATCGTTGGTGATGACGTTGGGGCCAGCAGATTCTGAAAATCTTTCTGAGACATCAGTTAATACATGTCTGTAGCTTTTTGAAACCAGCTGCTGTTGTTAGCCATGTTTCTGCTCCATACATCAAGACAGGCTTCACAGTGGTGTTGAATATCCTGACTTTAGCCTTGAGGGTCAAGTTGCCACAGGTCAAGACCTTTTTCAATTGGTTGAAATGAAAGCAGCTCTCCCCATGCCAATTCTCACTTTTATTTCAGCATCAGTTCCTCCTTGTATGTCGATGATGCTTCCCGAGATAAGACAGTGATGGTGATGATGGTCATTTGCATTCCATCCCATCCAGCATGCCCAGTGCGCTCTTATTTCCACGGTTAGTGTGGATGATTATTATCTGAAAGTTTTTATGGTCATTCATAAACTATCATGTAAGAGTCAGATTTCTGATTGTCATTCTGCTTCTGGACATTATACAGATAAGTTTGAATTAAACCATATTGAAGTTATATTAAAGTCATATGTATGAAACTTTCATAAAGCACCTTGGCTCATTTTTTAACTTTAAATTCTATTAAGTAAGTAAATAAAGTACCCGTCTGACCAAATTGATCCATAGGGCTAGTGAAGCAGCGATCACCAGTTTCTGTGGCAACGGCATACAAAGGGGATTGTGTGGCCAGCACAATTCCAAGCCAACTTTACTTTACCCCCAACTAATGTCAGGTTACCCATCAGAGCTGGGTAGACTCAGGGACGCCCTCAAGTCCCCGCGGGGGGGGGGGGGGGATCCAAGCCTTTATCAGGATTTGAACCCGGGACCTTCTGTATGCCAGCTGAATGCATTTTCATTGGCCACCGCATACTAGGCCACTAGGGCATTGTGCTGGCCACACTGGAAAAAACGTTTGGGAAACACTGGTATAAACGGCTAGTCAAAACACTATCTCCCCTGCTTAAAGGTATATATATGGAAAGACTAGATTATCCCAATTAGGAACAGGATAACAGTCATAAATAAATAGTATGACTCCATAGACAATATATTTACTAAAATATTTTAACACTTTTTAGAATATGAATGCAAACTATATTGTAAAAACTGTTTATAGCTCTCTAAAAAAATTTTTTTTAAGCTATCGTTTTAGTTTTTACACCGTAAGCAGTATTAGACGATTGTAAAATGAAGTTCTTCATCTGTAAGCCCCTGTTGTAATATGTGCGGCTGCTGAAAAGGGCATTAACCGAATAAATAGCACAATCCTTTCAATATTACTTCCCTTAAATTTAATTAAATATAGTCACCGGTAGATAGAAAGGTCACTGCTCGAAGTTAAGACATTTTTTTGACTGACTTAGTGATCGTAATACAAAAGGAAGCACAAAATAAAACGTTATCTTTAAACTGTTATCATGTTCGTTCCGTAAACCAGATAGAATCAACATTTTGCTTGTTATTAATAATCTATTGATAAGTTATAATTCTTTGCATTAAAAAAAAAATAGTAAAGTATCGTCGGACCAAATTGACCCCTAGGGCCGGTGAAGCAGCGTTCTTCTGTTTCTGTTGCCATGGCATACTATGGGATTGTGTGGCCAGCACAATGCCAAGCCAGCCGCCTTTACATCACCCCAACTAAAGTCAGAGCTGGGTAGACTCATGGACGCCCTCCAGACCCGTGAACAAATCCTAGCCTTCACCAGTTTTCGAACCCAGGACCTTCGATACGCCATCCACAAGCGCTTTCCGCCGTTCCCCATGTGCTTTCTGGTACTAAGGGATTTAGCATCCATTTCAGTTGCCCTGGGCATGTGAGACGAAGGCAACATCAGCTGGGGACTAAGGATTCGAACCTTATCCGTTTGGGGGGATGGGGTGGAGAGAGATGTAGGGGCTTTAAAAAAAGCGTAGGCCTACAGCTGTAACTACTTCCACTATGAGGCTACCATGTTGGTCACAAAGCAAAGTTCACATATAACCAACCAGTCACGAAACAAACGAACAAAAAACGAAAGTTGGTTTGGTAAACCCTGCCTTAGAAGAAGAAGACAATATAGAGT
The DNA here is from genome assembly GCA_949126835.1 of Anisus vortex. Classification (NCBI taxonomy): domain Eukaryota; kingdom Metazoa; phylum Mollusca; class Gastropoda; family Planorbidae; genus Anisus; species Anisus vortex. Next base: position 9,035,797 of record OX421509.1, read on the forward strand.
AAATCACCCTTTGCGAACACCACTAGGCTAAAAATAGCACCCTATTTAGTTCTTGAGACCTAGTTTCTAAACCGTTAGACATAGGATAAAAACGAAAGTACCAAACATAGTACTAGTACGACAACGTGGCTTCTTGAATGATCCTACATTATTGTATTATTTAGCAGGGTTAGGGTGTAGATTGCATTCTCCGACGACCATGTTTGCTGCTTCATAGGGAACACTTTTTTTCATTAAACTTCACAGCAAACACTTTGATTTCATAGCAAACACTAAGGCCAAAGTCATGAAAGATTTATTATTTTGTTAATGTAAAGAACACTGGAGATGCCCATGCTATTGTATTGTCACATGCATTTGTCTAAACTTTGACAGATCGTTAAAGTTTTATTTTTTTTCTAAACCAGCGAGTTTTATGATGTAAAATCTGGATCTGTTTATGAGCGAGTCAAGAAAACGTCTGCACCAACAGTAAAGAGAAAGACAATCTAGTTTTATTATAGTCTACATGCGCCTTTTGATAAATGCTTGATATCTATACTGCATATTCAAACAAACAGCATTGAAATTGAAGACTTAAAAATCAGCAAAGTAATCAAAAATTTGTTTATTATAAAAAAAATATGAAAGATAGACATAAACTTGTCTAGATCTATCTGCCATATTAATTATTAACAAAATACGCCAAGAAACAAGAGATCTAAAAAGCTATCGAAAATAGAGACCCTATATCATCTGTCTGAAGATGTGATGTCACTGGTCAGAGCAGCACAAAGTGCTCACAAAAGTGTCTTGTTTCAAGGAAGCACAATTCTGTGTGCAATGTACATGCCAACAGCCATCAAACATCTCACACTGCACCCAAACCTCTGACCCTCTCCCTTTTTCTTGCACCCTTGACAGACGCTTAACAACAATTAGATCTATATATCTTGCCAAGCTATTAAATTGTCGTCATCCTTTCTCCTCCACAGCTATTTCTAGTTACATTAGTTAGTAAATCTGAATCTTTGCTGCTGCTATCAGAGCTTACTTGAGTTACTTTCCTTGACCCTTCTCTTTTCAGTGTTTTTTCTTCTCTTCTTCTCTCTCCAGTCTTGCTCTAAGTATTGATCATCTAATAATCTAGTAATAATCCCTTTGAGGTGCATTTTCGACAGTTTTTAGATACCCACTCCAACAGAAAAAAAAAGTGTTCGCTATGAGGATCAATCCTACGTTTTGCATACGTCATTGCGAAAAACCCCTGTAAACGAACAGTACTATAAACACGCATTGTAAATCATAACAGCATTGTTACTCAACTATTTGCAAGTGACGCTCGTTTTCGGAATAGACATGAAAAGAGAGAAACTGCGAACGTTTTTTCGAGTGGTGCTCGCTATGAGGTGGTGTTCCCACTCAGGTCATTTACTCTAGTGGTTTTGGTAAACCCTGCCCTAGAAGAAGAAGACAATATAGTGGTTTTGGTAAACCCTGCCCTAGAAGAAGACAATATTATAGCCCAAGAAGAAGAAGACAAACCGTGACAAGGGTCGTCCCCAGGAATAAAACTTCCAACTTACCCAGCAGTCAAGAAGACTCCTGCCGTAGTTGCAATGTTTGAGTTATCTATCACATAGCTTATAAATAGTTTGGGGAATGGGCGGTACAGTAGTAAACCCAATAATTTCCCAGCGGGAAAACACCGCGACGTATCGACATGGAACCAGGTTTTTTTTTCGTTGTTTCCATCCAGGTTATTTCCCCGTCGATACGACTTAGTTTTTCCCGCTAATTTTAATGCATGTAATGTTTGTTTGTCTGCTATAGACTCATATATAGCCTACTATAGTTCAAAAGATAATTTTTTACAAATTTTCTACCGGGAAACATCATTTAATCTAAATCTAACAACACGATAATTGTGTATTTAATTTGTTTGAAAAGAAACAATCACCTAACTATAACTAATACCAAAAGGTATGTTGCAGTTTTGGGAGTTAAATCAATCGTTAAATAAATCAGTCATGAAGCCGGCTGATCCAGCGGTTAGTTCACCGGACTGTCAACCAAAAACCAACGGACAGATCGCGGGTTCTAGCCCTGCCACCGACGGATCCCTCTCGCCCAGCGGGAGTTTTGAGCCTAGTGGACGTAATAATCTTCTATCTACAAGGAACGTCTGTAAACTTATAAAAATCTATTCTGTTTTTTGGTTGTTTGTTTGTTTATGTTTTTTTTTTTTTTTTTTTTTTTTTTTTTTTTTTTTTTTTTTTTTTTTTTTTTTTTTTTTACAATAGCTTAATCGGAAAGCTTTATGGTTCGTGTATGTCCGTTTTCTGATGCTCCCTATCTGTTCCCCTGGTGGAACAGACGACATTCGACATACCTCCGACTTCGTTTGGAGCTGTTCTCCCCTCTGGCAGGGAGTGTGTGTGACTTCGCCTTAAACCTCGATAGCAGTCCCACAGAATAGGTATAGAATACCTATTCTGTGGGCAGTCCCATCCAGCCATCCGCTGGGGGTTCGCACTCAACCTTTTCTCTGGATTGCTGGATACAACAGGTTTCACTGGAGGGTAGGTTGGGTAGGTTTGAACAGGAGAGGCCGAAGAGACATAATGAGTTTTGTTTTCTCATCACTGTTCCGTTTGAACCTAAAAAGAACTTAAATAATTCGAAACGTGTGTTTTCGTTTAATTTCTCACCTTCTTCTCTTTATTTTCTGTTTTTCTGTTTTGTTTTTGTTTAAAAGAAAAGCAGTTATTTTGTCGTCACGATTTCTTTAAAAAAAAAAAAAGATGACTGAAGAAAATAGAAATTGATTTTGGACATCCCAGAGGACCAAAACAAAATAGATCTTTTTTTTTCATTCAAAAGCAGTCACAATCAACTCTCTAGCTTACTGGAAGGGTGGGGGAGGGGCAGGCCCACGAGAGGGGGGTACAGCCGGTACGCCGTACCTTGAGAGTTCAGGGGGCCCATAAAGCCCATGAATATTAAAATGTAAAATTCAATTGGCAATTAGAATTACGCAAGTATTTTTTTATTGTTGCTATTAAACTCAGAGGAGATGCCCCAAAACCTCCTACAATATCACGTGGCGCTGGGGGCCCCTCGGTTTTGATATTCTTTGAATGTGTATTTAAACATTTTGTTAATTATGCAATAAAGCCTTTAGTTGTAATATAGCGCCTAATTATATATTATCGATAGCATTTAGGATCTCTTTTTTATTATTTTTCTCCAAAGACAATTACATATACAGACCTATGAGCCTTACAGGCTTACAAGTTCACCCTGTTAGCTTAGTAGCCTAGGCCTACATACTCTATGTCGCTGCATACTAGTACGGCAGTCAAAGCTAGTTAGTCGATCCTTTAAAACTTTAATGATCTCCTGTGCGGTAGCCAAGAGGGGAGGTTGAAGGTATCATAATTTTAGACAAATGTAAATACACATTAAATATACATTATTCAGTTGCAGCCTCAAGTGTGGAAAATAATGTCAAAGCTTCATGGCATATCGGATCGAATTGAAAGTGTAAAACAATTTGTAGCTCATCTACCAGGGGGGTGAGTTGGCTTTGGAAGACCTGTTAAAGCTGAATCTTACTCCGAAAACCAGAAACAAAATCTATGAAATCTATTTGTTATGTCGATTCTTTCACTTGCATCATAATGTCAGTCGTGTGGCACAGTATACTAGTCTCTATTGACTTTTGCAACAAATACATTCAAGCTTGTGATGCGACTATAGATATGAAAGTTGCAAACATAGAAAGCTTATAATATGCACAACTAGGGTTTTGCGAAACAGTTGAAAAGCAACGTAGAATGAAGCTAAGCTTGTTGCAGCCAACCTGCAGATAAAAGTACAATTGTTTAGGAACAGTAATACAATTGCCAGAAAAAGAACAAGATTTCATGATGAGGATACACCTGATGAAAATGTGAATGAGAAGAACGAAACAGAAGAATACCCTGCGGCAGCCCACTTTCTAAAACACATACATTATGTTGTATTGGATAGTGTTATTGGCGGGCTTACAATTTACAGTTCGGTTCAATTCAGTCAAAGATATTTCTGACACATTCAGCTTTCTTTGGAACAACCAAAAGATGTCATAAGAAGACTTGAAGTATAAAGCTGCTAAGTTAGCAGAAAAGTATTATAATGACATAAGTTGTGAAGGTTTTCTTCAGGAAATAATTAACCTAACAATGGTTCACAGTGCAAATTTTGGTAAAGAACAGTTGGGTGCATTGGAACTGTTAATTACAAATTAGAAAATATTTTTTAACCTAACATAAGTGTCAGTTCGAGGATGTCCCTTACAGCACCAGCCACAGTAGTATTAGCAGAGCGGAGATTCAGTAAACTTAAGCCATAAAAAAATTACTTTAGGTCCACCATAAGTCAGAATCGCTTGAACAACTTGGCCAGGCTCAGTATTGAGTCTGGCATTGCAAGACAAATAAACTTTGACACTGTAATTCGAAGTTTAGCCAAGAAAAAGACACACAATTTAAGGCAGCCATGTTTTAATAAAACTAGTCTTTTTCTACTCTGTCTTTTTTATCATTCATGTAGGCATATTGGTGAATTTTCTGTTGACTATTTCTTTTCACGAAACAGTAAGCATTCAAAAGATGAATGATTTGGTTATATTTGTAATATTGCTCTTTATTTATTACAGAGTTTCACCTGTCATAGATATGTCCCAAATTATTAAAGCAAGTAGCTGTGACAACTACAAGTAGCTTACCTTTACATGTGTCTCATATTTCAATTTACTCTCTCAATTTTCACATTCAAATTATTCCATATTAAAATGAATTATGACAAGTTAATGGACAATTTAATTGTCCAACTTTAAAATCTTCGATACTTCTCTAGTTGTTTTTAACCAAATAACTTTTCTCATTTTACACATCTTTGTAATATTTGCATGATCAATTCTGATTAATACTGAAGCGGAAGAACAATTATATCTACAACAATTTCAACTAAGAACTATGTACTTGATTAATGTATTTATGTAATAAACATGTGTTATAAAGTTGCACCAATGCCCCTTCCTGACCTTTTAAACTAATCTAGATTCCAAGGGAAAGTTTGAGCCCGTTGTGTTTTTATAAACTAATTAGATTTCCCACCCTCCTTTCCTGCTATCAATTACAAATTGTTTAGCCATCGTAATAAAACTACACTGGCACCTACAAGTCGTGACACTGAATTGTAATCGTAACTACAACTGCCCCACCTACACCCCTTCTTCAATTACCTCTCTCCTCCCATTCCGCATTTTTCCCTGAAGAAAACACATATACGCTCACCCACTTGCATAGATACTTTAATTGGAAGCGTCTCCAATAGCGCCTTAATGTCTATTTTGCTAAGGTTTAAGGACACCCTGAGGTCTGGCATGATTGTTATATTGTGGGAAGTTTAATCAATGTACTGTAATTAAGTAAGATTAATGTTTTCAAGCTAAACCCTGACTTAGCCCCGCCCACCTAGTTTTCGAACAAAGAGGAACGGAAATGTTGTTCTATTAATTAAACGACATTCTTACCAGACTTGTGTCTGTGTTTTTGGGAGTGGAAGTTTTTCCCCTAGTTACGATTGGCTGTACCCTAACCAATGAGTACTTCTGGGTAATGAGAAGATAGACTTTAAAAAGCCATGTTTCTCCCTTCAGACTGCAGTTGAGTTTAAGTTCAGTTGAGTTCCGAGTTGAGAGTTTATCTCCGTAGTAGGAACATTACTTGTACATAGTGTTTATCAGGATTAGTTTTGGACTTGTATTTTTTCTTATGTGTCTTCGTCTTGTATTCAAGTGTTATACTAAATAAAATCACAATTGTCGTGCAACTGGTGTTGATCTCAATTAAAATTCAAGGTATTACATGGAATTAACATTGAAATAGAATCATAATTACTGAAGTAATCAAGCCCATATAAAAACAAACAACTCTTGGAATATTGAGCCTACACCTAGACAACAGCCAAATACACAATATTGCACGAGTACGTAACATATTTATTGGGGGCTCGTCCGGGATATTCCAGTTTTGTCTTAAAATAACTTTGCTTCAAGACTCTGCTCATTCAACGTTTACTAATAATTAGTGTCAACTTTGAACTGTGTTTTACAATGGACTATATTTGAACTGTGGTGTTTTATTGAAAAGAACTTTGTTATTTTTACGACAACTCAAGTAAGTTGGCCATTTATTTAAACAAACATTTTTTACGCTAAAAAAAATGGATTCAAACATTACCATCAGTGAGCTAGACAAAATGTCACTCACACAACTTAAAGGACTTGCTCAATCTTTGGGTATAGAAGTATCAGAGACAACACCAACAAGATTTAAATTAGTAGATGAAATAAAAGAAAGCCTGATATCACAGGGTAAACTAACCACTGATACTGTTACAGAAGAAAGGGATGAAGAAGATACAGTTAGTTATCATGAAAGAACACCTGATCGTAATCAAGAATGCCCTGTAATGAATGAACAATTGAAGTTTCAACTTGAAATGGAGAAAATGAAAATAGAAAAAGAAATACAACTGGCTAAAATTAAAATTGAAGCTGAAAGTAGGGAACGCATTGAAATGGCACGGCTGCAAGGTGCAAGTTTTAGCAGAGAAGGTGTTAACGTTGATCTTATCAAATTCAAGAAACATATTCCAGAATTCAAAGAAACACACGTTGAAGAATTTTTCTTACTGTTTGAAAAGGCATCGGAAGATTACAATTTTCCAACAGAAAAGAAAGCCTTACTGCTCCGTTCAGCCCTAAATAAAGGTCGAGCCATGGATGTCATTTTAACCCTGAAAGCTGAAGAAGACAATAACTACGATGTCATCAAAGACAAAGTACTTAGAGCATATGAGATGGTGCCAGAAAAGTACCGGAAGCTGTTCCGAGAAGCCAGAAAAGACCACGATCAATCACACGTAGACTTCCTGCGTGTGAAAGAAAAACAACTTGATCGTTGGCTTAGGTCAAGGAACGTTTCAAATGACTTTGAGAAATTAAAAAACATTGTCTTGTTAGAAGAATTTTTAAATTGTGTTCGAGTAGATGTAAGAACCCATATAGCTGACAGAGGCATTGAACAGGTGCAGGCAGCAGCTCGATTAGCCGATGACTACGTTTTAATACACCCAACAGTAAAAACTTATCAAAATGACAAATTCAAAAGTACAGTAAAGCAGAACACGAATGAGTCTTATAGACAGAAACCCAGTAATACTATTCACGCCAGTGTGAACAACACCAAGAATCACAACGAAACACAAAATACAAAGCCGTATTGCCAACACTGCAAAAAAGAAGGGCATACAAAACAAAATTGTTGGACCTTAAACAGAAAGGTCAACAAACCTAAGCCAGAATTGGCTGGTTGCTATGTCTCCAGATCAATGATAAACACTTCTACGTATAAGAACAACTCAGAAATAGAACTAGATAAACTCAACTCTACTTGCCAGACAACAGCTAGCGACAGGAAACATTTTGAGAACAAAACTAATTCTCAGAAAAGTGCCAGTCGACAGAGTACTCCGACAGAGAGCACAGATCAAGACGTTTCAAGTCACCGTTCGTCCATGAGAAAGGCCATCTCTAAGAGACAAAAGACGGTTGTCTTTGAGAACAGTCTGCTGAACTCTAACCAGAGTTTACAAACAACACCCGTTTGCAGCCTAGCTTCAAGTTCGTCAAAATTTGGCAGTAATTTAGAACAGGTCACCAATAAAGATCCTGAGAACACAAACCTCAAGGACTTTATGCCTTTCATTTCAGATGGCTATGTGTCGTTGCCAAACGATACACTCGGCAGAAAGCATATCAAAATCCTCAGGGACACAGGTGCTTCCTTAACTGTGATCCTAGAAGGAACCATCCCGTTGTCTGAAAAGACATACACAGGACAAAATGTACTGCTGAGAGGTGTAGAAATGGGGAACATGGAAGTTCCTCTACACAGGATACAACTTCAATCAGAGTTGATATCTGGACCTGTTACTGTAGGTGTACAGCCTGCTTTGCCTTTTGAGGGAATATCTCTACTCATAGGCAATGATTTAGCTGGGGGAAGAGTAAAACCTGAACCCATCATGACTCGTGACCCCGACCTGAATGATAAGCCAACAGAAGATGCTTACCTATATCCTGTGTGCGCTATCACCAGGGGCATGAGCCGAAACAACGTTGAGTCCAACGAGACAACCACCAAATCCTCACGAGAACTACCCGAAGTAGACTTAAGCGCAACATTTTTTGCCCGTCTCCTCGAAGGTCCGTCGTTAGAGACCAACGAAAATAGTCTGTCCCCGAGACAGCTATTGATCCAAGAGCAACAGAACGACGTAGAACTCGCCAAGCTCAGGGAAGAAGCAGTTACTGCTGCTGAATCAGAAAATGTAGCTGAATGCTATTACCTAAAGGGTGATCTCCTAATGAGAAAGTGGAAACCACGAGAAGCAACAAGTGACAGCAACTGGGAAAACGCCCACCAGATTATGGTACCAGCTAGATATCGCAACGATATTCTACACATCGCACATGATCTACCGTTTGCCGGTCATATGGGAGTCAACAAGACGTATCATCGGGTCCTCCCCTACTTTTATTGGCCAGGCCTACGCAGAGACGTCGCATCATATTGCAAGTCTTGTCACACCTGTCAAATGGTTGGCAAACCGAACCAAACCATACCTGTTGCCCCACTACAACCAATCCCAGCGTTTTCTGAACCGTTCAGTAAAATACTGATCGACTGTGTGGGACCCCTACCTAAAACCAAGGCGGGTCACCAATTTCTGTTCACTATAATGTGTTCATCAACCAGATTCCCTGAAGCCATTCCGCTGCGTAGCATAACAGCTGACAAAATAGCGGACGCCTTAACCGGTTTCTTTACTCGGTATGGCCTCCCACGGACTGTTCAATCGGACCAAGGGACAAACTTCACGTCGAAACTGTTTGGTCAAGTCCTCAAGCGTCTAGGTATCCAGCACAATGTGTCTAGTGCATACCATCCAGAGAGCCAAGGAGCCCTTGAAAGGTTCCATCAAACACTCAAGTCCATGTTAAGGACTTACTGTTTCGAACATTCGAAAGACTGGGACAGAGGAGTACCCCTCGTACTCTTTGCTGCTCGCGAGGCTGTACAAGAATCCCTCGGATTTAGTCCTTTCGAACTAATATTTGGCCACACTGTTAGAGGACCTCTAAAATTGCTCCAAGAAACTTGGACAACGTCAACGGAGACCACGGGACTGTTATCTTACGTTGACAAATTTAAAAACCATTTATTTGATGCTTTTAATTGTGTTAAATCTAATTTGTCACAGGCTCAAGGCACAATGAAGACCTGGTATGACAAGAAAGCAAGAATAAGGAGTTTTGACCCCGGAGACAAGGTTTTAGTTTTCCTTCCTATCCCTGGTCAACCACTGAGTGCAAAATTCTCAGGACCATATGAGGTTGAAAAAAAAATCAGTAATGTAAATTACCTGATAAAAACCCCTAACCGCAGAAGGGAAAAGAGGTTATGTCACATTAATATGTTGAAACCTTACTTCCATAGGGAAAAGGGTACACCTCAGGAAAATCCTCCTATTGTTCCCATGGCCCCTATCACTCAGATACCTACTGATCTCCATAAAATTGAACACAAATTTGCAGAATGCAAATTGCAAAACTCCTCTACCTTGAACAATTTTGATGCTAAGATCAATCATTTATCTTTGACTGAGAAAAGTTCAATAAAAAATTTGATTGCAGATTTTCCACAGCTATTTAGTGATGTTCCTAGAAGGACTCACCTCATTGAGCACGACATGGTTCTTGTTGAAGACTGCAAACCGCTTAAACAACACCCTTATAGGGCTAACCCTTTTCAACTTCAACACATAAGGCAGGAAGTTGAATACATGCTGAAGCATGACATCATAGAGCCCAGTGCTAGTGACTGGAGTTCCCCATGTGTGTTAGTCCCAAAAGCAGATAACTCCCTCCGCTTCTGCACTGATTACCGGAAGGTAAATGCGGTCACTAAAACTGATTCCTACCCAATACCCAGAATAGATGACCTCATTGACAAGATTGGTGATGCAAAATTTGTAACCAAAATTGACCTCTTGTCTGCATATTTTCAAATCCCATTATCTCCTAGGGCCCAAGAAATTTCTTCTTTTGCAACCCCTGACGGTTTGTTTAAATACAAAGTAATGCCTTTTGGTTTGAAAAATGCACCAGCTACCTTTCAAAGATTAATCAACTCAATTGTACAAGACATTTTTCAATGCAATGCTTATCTAGATGATATTGTCATATACAGCAATGATTTTCCAACCCACGTAAAACAATTGAGACATTTGTTCACAAAGTTAGACAATGCAAACTTAACAGTAAACTTAGCTAAAAGTCAATTTGGGCACGCCACAATTGAATATCTAGGTCATATTGTTGGCGGTGGAAAAATTAAACCAGTTGATGCCAAAATAACTGCCATTCAGAATGTCCCTATCCCTCAAACAAGAAAACATGTTAGAAGTTTCCTTGGGATGGCAGGGTATTACCGTAAGTTCTGTGCAAACTTTTCTACCATAGCATGTCCACTCACAGACCTTCTGAAGAAGAACTCTAAGTTCAAATGGGCTGACGAGTGTAATAAAGCATTTGAACAACTTAAGCTTATATTGTCCCATGCTCCTGTGTTAGTAACACCTAAGTTTGAAAAACCCTTTAAGATAGCAGTAGATGCATGTGATACTGGAATGGGAGCTGTCCTATTTCAGGAAGATGATGACAAGATAGAACACCCCATATGTTATCATTCTCAGAAGTTTAATCCCCATGAGAAAAATTACAGCACTATTGAAAAAGAACTGCTAGGTATTATACTTGCTCTGAAGCATTTTGACTTTTATGTGAATGGTTCTCCATATTCCATAGAGATTTTTACTGATCATAACCCACTAACCTTTTTGACTAGGGTTACTCAGAACCAAAGACTTCTCAGATGGAGCTTGTTTCTGCAGTCATATGATCTAATCATAAAGCACATTAAAGGCAAAGATAATGTTATTGCCGATGCTTTATCTAGAATGTGATTTATGCATGTTAACTTTTACCAGAACACCTATGAATTGATTTACAGATGTGTATTATATCAAATGAATCATTACTTATTTACTGAAACCTTATCAATATTTTTATATTGGTAAGATGCAATTTTAACTTTTTCTTAAAAGTTTTGATAAATATATATATATACTTCACATTTATTGGTAACTCAGAGAAATATATATTACCCTCATCTTACATTTAAATATTTTTATGCATGACTACATTATTAAGTCATTGATATTCAATTACTACAAAAACTGTTGAAATAACTATACGATTTTTCTTTCTTATATAATTACTTTACATGTGTATTATGCAAACTTATATGTTTTTGTTTTTTTGGAACAACTAGTTCCCACCTATCTTGTATTTTTACAGAAAAATGTAACCTTACTTTTAAAAGCCTTTGCACTTTATGAGTGAAGCTACAGAAATAATATTAGTTTTGTAAGGGACTTTTAAAACTCGACATGATTCCCAATTCCTGATTTGAATTTTATTATTGACTTTTGTAAACTTTTTGAAATGTACATAAGTTTGACCAAAGCAAATTTCCCATTTTAGATTATGGTTAATTTCCTTTTTCCTTTAGGATGGGAGGTGTTATAAAGTTGCACCAATGCCCCTTCCTGACCTTTTAAACTAATCTAGATTCCAAGGGAAAGTTTGAGCCCGTTGTGTTTTTATAAACTAATTAGATTTCCCACCCTCCTTTCCTGCTATCAATTACAAATTGTTTAGCCATCGTAATAAAACTACACTGGCACCTACAAGTCGTGACACTGAATTGTAATCGTAACTACAACTGCCCCACCTACACCCCTTCTTCAATTACCTCTCTCCTCCCATTCCGCATTTTTCCCTGAAGAAAACACATATACGCTCACCCACTTGCATAGATACTTTAATTGGAAGCGTCTCCAATAGCGCCTTAATGTCTATTTTGCTAAGGTTTAAGGACACCCTGAGGTCTGGCATGATTGTTATATTGTGGGAAGTTTAATCAATGTACTGTAATTAAGTAAGATTAATGTTTTCAAGCTAAACCCTGACTTAGCCCCGCCCACCTAGTTTTCGAACAAAGAGGAACGGAAATGTTGTTCTATTAATTAAACGACATTCTTACCAGACTTGTGTCTGTGTTTTTGGGAGTGGAAGTTTTTCCCCTAGTTACGATTGGCTGTACCCTAACCAATGAGTACTTCTGGGTAATGAGAAGATAGACTTTAAAAAGCCATGTTTCTCCCTTCAGACTGCAGTTGAGTTTAAGTTCAGTTGAGTTCCGAGTTGAGAGTTTATCTCCGTAGTAGGAACATTACTTGTACATAGTGTTTATCAGGATTAGTTTTGGACTTGTATTTTTTCTTATGTGTCTTCGTCTTGTATTCAAGTGTTATACTAAATAAAATCACAATTGTCGTGCAACTGGTGTTGATCTCAATTAAAATTCAAGGTATTACATGGAATTAACATTGAAATAGAATCATAATTACTGAAGTAATCAAGCCCATATAAAAACAAACAACTCTTGGAATATTGAGCCTACACCTAGACAACAGCCAAATACACAATATTGCACGAGTACGTAACACATGTAAGGCTGTGATTGAAATGATTAAACTCTAATGGTAAATGGTAACACTTATGAGAGTTTTACAAAATGATCCACAGACCTTTTAAAAAGATTCCTGATTTTTCAAACGTATGTAATACAAATAAATCATCTAAATATTACTAGTAATAGAAAAAGAAAGGTGTTGGGGGAAGGGGGGGCAGGGGGGCCCAGAAAAGATCTCGTACCGGCATCTTTTTTTTTTTCTTTCGAGGGCCCTGGGGAAGGGTAATAGTGGTTTTCAACGGAATAGATTCATTTCCCGTATTACCCACTGCATTTTCAGACTTGTTTGATCTATGATTTATCTAAACGTTTTTTGTTATCTTTAAAAAAAAAATCCCATAAACTTTCACGAACGTTTTGTTTAATTTTCTATAAACTGTCTTTGTCATCGTATCACGCAAATATCGCACAAATCACACAAATCAAAAAAAAAAATTACTAAAATATAAACTTTCCTAAGTTTCTCAGAGTATTGCGAAACTTCTTCTTTCATTATTTTGTCTTATCTTTTTTCTTATTGAATGGTATCGTTGTCTTATTTTTTATCTTATAAGTTTTACAGACTTTCCCTATAAGGGACGATGGCGCAGTCTCCCTTTCCCCCCTTTCTACTGGCTCGCCTCTCTTCATTCCTTTTAGTGACGCTGGAGTGACCTCTCCAGGTTGGGGTGAGGGAAGTCGAAAAGGAGGCCAATATGGCCTGGGCGAAGCTTAAAAAGGCCAGCTTTTGCCCATACAGCAGGCCCCCTCTCTCTGGTGGTGATTCCGGGGGAACAACTAGCTGATACAACCAAGGACCATCTGCGTCGCAGGAGTTGCCAGAGAGATAGCGCGTTCGCTATAAAACTGCCTTAGGGACTCCGTCTCCTTATTTTCTGTTAGGGTTTACTCCCTTAGCCTCTCCTTGAACAGGTGTAGCCGCGAGGCAGCGGATGTTTGAGATCGGAGTTCCCCTCTCCTAGATGAGCTACCTATCAAGGTTTACGAGCCCCATCTGCCCGAAGTTGTTAAGACGCCAGCGTCCCGCCTTCGCCCCTTCTCCTGTTAGTTGAACCCTCAGAGGCCCACCGGGTCACCATGTTTAATGGGGCCCCCCTTGTTAAAAAAAAGTACAAATTTTAATTAAATACGTGTTTTGATTATTTTTTTTACCCTTAAAGCCCAGTGTTCCATCTGTAGAACACAAGGGAATTAATTGTCATTTCTAGTTTTTAAAATTAACTAAGTTACTGTCCTTATTGTATAGGGCCCCCACCCAGAGCTAGAAAATAATTTGGGCCTCTGAGGGTGAAACATGATCCGCTAGACTTGTTTGCGAGTCAATCGAGAAGGCCAGGAGTTGGACTTTGGTTAGCAGAGGCTATTTGAGACGCAAGCCATGAGGATATTTCGAGACGAGTGGGTGCTTATTTCCCACCCCCATCCCCGGCAGTACTAACCTTGGATTACAATGACCCTATAGATAGAAGATTATAACGCCCACTAGGCCCAAAACTCATGCAGGCCGGCAGGGATAGAACCTGAGACGTGTCGGTTGACAGTCCGGTGAACTAACCTCAGGACCAGCCGGTCTCACATTTTTTTACTTATCTTTTGGTATCCTGAATTTAGTCTTGCATCATGTTAAAACGATTTTTAATTTTTTTTTTAACCTGCCAGTTTCCCATCACTAGTAAAGACAACCCACAATTTATCTGTTAAGTTTAAGAAATTATTTTATCACGTCGGGCTTTAATTTAAAATGAATATTTTATTTTATGTATTGTCTATAAAAACCGCAATTGTCCAGAAATTACATTTTCCAGGTGTAAACCCCAAAATAAATAATTTGGGAGTTTTTTTTGGGGCGACAAAAACTCAAAATTGTTCTCTTGAAGTCGAAATGTTGTAACCTTTTACGAATTTGTCGTAAAAATATGCAGGTCAGTTCCGTGTGTGACAACTGAATTCTAGACAGTGGCGTAGCTAGGGTCATCTGCGCCCAGGGACATGACACAAAGTCTGCGCCCCTTCTCGGACCGACAGAGTCTGGGGGTTCACTGAGCCCACAAGAAAATTTTGAAATTTTACAGTTTATATGGTTAATTTTCGAAGCATCTGGTATTTTAAGGAAATAGAATACAAACTAATAATTCTCTATATGATTGTAAGCATTTTTTTTAAAATATACTCTACTAATTATACATGACTGGAATAGACATAGTCTACAACAAATTGATCCTCCTTGATTTGACTGTCGCAAACTCGTCAATCACGTTTTCAAGTGTTTCTCTTTCGATGCTAAGGAGTGCAAGATCACTCAGACGATCTTGTCCCATTGAAGCACGTAAATAAGACAAAATAAGCTTGAGTTTGCTGAAAGACCGTTCACAGCTTGAAATTGAAACAGCAATTGTTAGACGTATTTGCAGTGAAATGCGCAGATTCGGAAATACGTCATCTCCATATGAAACAATAAGACAAAGAAGATCCAAAGGAGTTTCCGGTAGAACTTCAGTCCGGGTGTGAGCAGCATTTTGCAGTCTCCGATTTCTGTGCACAATGCGTGACCATTGACGTCAGTGTCGTAGAAATTTCCAAAATCTAAGCAATTTCGACGAAGTGTATCGACATTTGTCTCAGCGAGAAGAATTCTGACGTCTAGTAAAAATCCAAATGTGGTGTTTAGCTTTTTTAGATGTAAAAACCGTATTGATATCTCCTGTTGGAGTCTATCAATTATGCTGTTTATAAAACGTGCAATTTCGTCTTCTGCAGAAAGTCCTGCATCTCTTGCTAATTCTCCAGGCATCCTCCGATGTCGTCTAATCCTTCTGTCAACCTCGATTCCTCAAGTTGTGCATCTTGTTTTTCCATCGTCTACCGCAACCTGGCTCAAATTATCACGAATGTTGACAAGTTCTTGCTTGCAAATCAAACATTATTTTATGCAAACTTAAGTTATTTATAAATAAGCGAAACATATTTTATAGTTGCGACAATACTGAAGTATAATTTGATGTTACCTTAAGCTGCAATGCCCAATTAGAAGTTTTTGTTTTACTAACATCGAATATAGCGTCTGACAAAAGGATGTGAGATACTGTTTTATACTGGTGTAAGTGAGAGAACGCTACATATTATATTCAACGAGACGAATACTTGTTATCTATCTTTCTCTTTTCAACTTTTGTGAAGTATTATTATATCTTCCTTGCACTCACGTAAAATCCTATATTCGACCCGAATGTATCCAACCTGTATAATTATTAAAACCAGATTCCACTTTTAGTATATGAAGAAAAGGCCTAATATTTGAACCCGAACTGATCTTTGTTGAATAAAAACGCCATCATCAATCCTACATTGTGGATGTGTCATTTGTTTATGAGTAGAATGGCGCCCCTTAATGCTCAATGGGGGCGCCAAAATCATGCTTGCCAACTGGTTTGTAATAAAGATATTTGTGGAGCTCCAAAATTCGAACTTGCAAACGTATTTGGGATACATTAGTTTACATCAAAATAAAATTAAATAATTAGTTGTAATACTCATTTTGGCGCCCCCTAACGTGGCGCCCGGGGACATATGTCCCCCCCCCCTGCCCCTCCCTAGCTACGCCATTGATTCTAGATGAGTGTTTTGGAGTTAGCACGAACCTGGGATAGATCTCTATGGAAGTGAAGTACCCTTCGGACCAAACTGATCATGGGGCTGGTGAAGCGGCTTTCAACAGTTTCTGTGGCCACGGCATGCTAGGGGGATTGTGTGGTCAGCACAATGCCCAGTCGCCTTTACTTTACCCTTCCCCCCCCCCCAACTAGTATCAGGTTCCCATCAGAGCTGGGTAGACAGAGAGTGCACCCTCTCAAGTCCCGTGGAAAAAAATCCTAGTCTCCACCAGGATTCGAACCCCAGGACTTTCGGATCGCCAGTCGACCGCGCTGCCTCTCGACCACCGTGCCCCTGTGGAAGCAAACAACTATTTTTTTTTTTCTCTTTTCGGGAAATTCCCGGTTTTCTCGCCGCTTATCTGCTTGGATGATTTCCTTTGATACTGCAACACGTTGAGGTTGAAAGCTGTGTCTTGTTCGTGAGTAACCCATTTCAGAGCCTCAAGATGATTCTCTTTTGTTGTTGTCCAGTGGAAGGACGAACGGGTAAATGGGGATAGTGTGGTCAGGGGCAATAAAGACCTCTGGGTTTGAAAGTTGCGGAAAAAAAAAAGTGAGAAATTCCTCCAATTTGTACAATATTCACAGTCCAGTTTGGCCTATAGTGTTGTGGGACGCTTATATTTTTTTAATGGTCATTACTCTAGTGAAATCACATTTGTTTATGTTGTTAAAGAAGTCTTGTTAGACTGTAGACTATCTTATTTTCCTATTTATTTCATGACATGTTAAAGACGTCTTGTTAGACTGTAGACTATCTTTTTTTCCTATTTATTTCATGACATGTTAAAGACGTCTTGTTAGACTGTAGACTATCTTATTTTCCTATTTATTTCATGACATGTTAAAGACGTCTTGTTAGACTGTAGACTATCTTATTTTCCTATTTATTTCATGACATGTTAAAGACGTCTTGTTAGACTGTAGACTATCTTATTTTCCTATTTCATGACATGTTAAAGACGTCTTGTTAGACTGTAGACTATCTTATTTTCCTATTTCATGACATGTTAAAGACGTCTTGTTAGACTGTAGACTATCTTATTTTCCTATTTCATGACATGTTAAAGACGTCAAATAACAAAGAGCAAGTAACTCCACTGACACAAATAACAAAGAGCAAGTAACTCCACTGACACAAATAACAAAGAGCAAGTAACTCCACTGACACAAATAACAAAGAGCAAGTAACTCTACTGACACACGTAACAAAGAGCAAGTAACTCTACTGACACACTGACACAAATAACAAAGAGCAAGTAACTCCACTGACACAAATAACAAAGAGCAAGTAACTCCACTGACACAAATAACAAAGAGCAAGTAACTCTACTGACACACTGACACAAATAACAAAGAGCAAGTAACTCCACTGACACAAATAATAAAGAGCAAGTAACTCCGTCTCACTACTACACAAAGCTTTTAATTTTGTTTGAAATTATTATTTTGTTGTTGTTGGTTGATGTCTTGGAAGCACAATGAACATATTTATCAGCTGCTGGACACAAAATTAAAAAAAAAACGTTTTTTTATTAATTATCATTATAATAATAATTTTTTTTTATGTTTGGCTTTTATTGTTTTTTGTAGAAATAGGACACGCGACACGTGATCACTAAAGGAGAGAGGCAAACAAAAAGGGAGGGGCAGGGGGGGACTGGGGGGAAATTATATATATATATATATATATATATAAATATATATATATATATACATATATATAATAACAAATTAGGAGAACAAGGGGGAGATAATACAATGAATCAAAACTAAAACAAAGGGGGCAAAATAATACAGTGAGTCTGAACATTTATAATAATTAATATTTAAAAAAAATAAACATGAGAATGTAAAACAATATTTATATATAAAAAGTGCCCTTGTCACTCGTGACGTAACACACAATAAAATATAATGAAGGACTGGGGGATGGAAAAAAATAGGGCGTGGAGGGAGGGGAGGGCTTGTATAGAAATCTAGACGTAGATAATATAGACTCAACTTCATCTATACTGTAAAACAACACGCAGTTTTAAATTTACATGAGTTTGTGTTTTTTTTTCTTTTTTTTAAACATATAATAATAACAATAATAATAAATTGATGATGATAATAAATCGTAGAAATGACGTCGTATGAAATTGTACCAGAATGTAAAAAAATAAAATATAAAAAAATGAACGGTTGAGGGATTCAGAAAAAAAAAATGAATTAAAACAAATGGACACTGTTTTTTTTTAAATTATAGTTTAGTATTTAGCCCTTGCAACAAACAAAAAAATATCTGGAATACATAATGTTGAAGAAACGTGTGATCTTTTTCAGGGTATTAAGCAGCCTTGAAAAGTTTCAACATGTGGCGTGGTGACCTAATTAATTAAGAACGAATGTGGGGACATTCGTATACGAGGTGTATCCGATTTTTTAAACATTACGAAGGGGTGTAAGAGTTAGGTAAAAAAATAAATTTTATAAAACTTAAACAAAAAATTTAAAATAAAAATAAACAAAAATTAACTCGATTTTTCTTTTCTTAATGAAATGGGGTTTAGGTTCTCCATAGATTGTGGATTTTTGTTCGTTCCTACATCCCTTATCCTCCCTCAAACTGGTGTAAAAATATGTCGATGTCGTCTGCTACGCTAAATCAAATAATTTCCATTGAAATTGTCATAACGTTTGATGGATTTTTTTTATATTTTATAGCCACTTATAAAGTGTTAAGCACTAAACTTTTTTTCTTCATTCATTATATCTTAGTGTTGCATTTTACGTAAACATAACCTTAAAATGTAGATATCTAAAAGTCTACTATAAAAAGAATTTTGAGAAAGCCGAAAAGAAATTTTTTAGAGGCTTTAATAACAAAATAGTGAATTATCCAATAGGGTGGTTTTATTTTTTTGGTCACGTGATGTTATTCCTTTAAATAGAAACAAACATTGTTGTTATTTTACGTATAGCAGAATTATTTCTGTGTGGTTCACAGGTTGGGCTATAAAATTACTTTAGCAAAATGATAAGATACAAAATATGTATATATATATTAATAAATAAATAAAACAACCTTTTTTTGTTTTAGAAATCAAATATCGTGTATAGTTAAATATCGTCTCAGATGAGTATCTTCAGTATCGTACTCGAATACAATTGCCAGAAGAAGAGTGACGATAAAAAAAGAACAAAAAACCAAAAGTAATCAGAAAGTAAAAAAAAAAGACACAATTTATAGTATCGATCTACGCTTGCAGAACTGGCCAGATTTTTGGCTGGAGCTCATTGTATGCCTATTTGGCTGAGTTTGTTTTTTTTTAAATACACTTTATTTTTTAAAAACTTTAACCCTGATTGGCTAGTTGTTTATAGCTAGAACGTGTGGCGTGTAGTCATTGGTTCTCGTGAGACAGGCGGGGATACTTGGGGAGGGAGGGGAAATTGGGGAGTTGCCTATAAATACAAAACTTTCTTAAACCTACCAAAAAAAAATGTGTAACATAAAAAAAAAAACATGTTCAGAAATATAATGGCTCTTACATTGTATTATGATCACAATGCACGCTCACACACACACACACGCACACACACACACAATAATCATAATATTATGAGGAATAATTAAAAAATAAGAATTTGAACAAGGAGCAACATCATGCTTACCTATAAAATAAAATTTAAAAATAAACGAAACAAATCATTATTTCATGTTTCTTTCATGATAATTTCTTTAGCTTTACCCTTCACAACAATAACATTATTAAAAAAAAAAACAATGAAAAAAAACACAAAAATAAGTTTGTAATAAAACAACAACAACAAAATTAAAGGAAATACATGTTCCAGATGAACTATACAGTGTATATATATATAATAATAATAATATATACATATATCTTTGGTACAGAAGTGGATAAAATACAACAAGAAGATAAATATATTATAGTGACATTCACTTCAAAAAAGTTTGGACCTTTGTTTATATATATATATATGTGTGTAAGTGTTTGTTGTTTGTGTTTGCTGGTAGTTTTTTGGGTGATTTCACGGCGATATCACGTTTTTTTAGGACAACTTTTAGGGTTCGGAAACTGTCATGACGCGGCTCTTTGAAAAACAAACAAAAAACAAGTGTCAGGTTAAGGCTTGGGGGGGAGGGCGGCGGGGGGAAGGGACGCATCGAGATGAAGGAGGGGGTGGGGCTTTGCAGACACTGGCAACAACTAACTGTGGCGATCCATATTATATATATATATATATATATATATATTTGTTGTTCCTGTTTATGTCAAATGTCAGTATTTATTTTTGGGGGGCACGGTTTGACGCCGGTGTCTTTCAGTGACGAGGACCTGATATCATTGAGTGACGCTGGCAGTAATAACGTGTCACCGTGTCAGGTAAATATCACTGCACGCGTCAATTAATGCAAGACACCGACCCACCCCCACGTCACCCGCCATAATCATGAACGTTCACCTCAATATATACTATTGTTGTACCCTTTTTTTTTTTGTCAAATTTGATACAGGAACTTACAAAATGGCTGCTCGGTGCAATTGTTGAACTGTATACAAACAACAAGAAACCACACTCAAAAAATAGTTCGTCTGTTCCCCTCGGGAAAAAAAGTCCCCCACGTTGAGTCCCCATGGTGAACCCAACACAGACCAAGGACATGAAATGTATATTTTTTTATATATAATATTATACGCTCACATAGAATAGTGTGTTGGGATGGTATAGCGGACGTGGTTAAAATACGCGTGTTTGTGTGTTAGATTTGTGTGTGGTGTGTTAAAATACGCGTGTTTGTGTGTTAGATTTGTGTGTGGTGTGTTAAAATACGCGTGTTTGTGTGTTAGATTTGTGTGTGGTGCGTTAAAGTTAGGTTTGTGTCGTGTTAGGTTTTTGGGTGTGTGATTGTTAAGTTTATTAGTATGAAGAAGCACCGGGCCACACAGCTCCTACTGTGTTATGTAATCTATTTTTACGTGGTTTTTTCTTGTACCAACCGAACAAAAAAATGGAACGGGTATAATATGTTCTATATATTATATAGATACGTGTTTTTTTTATGCATCAAGATAGCTGGATTGTTTCGAACGACAAAAAACACAAAACATTATAGACCGATCATCATATATATATATATATATATTTCTTTATGTATATTTCTTTCTCTAACAGCCGTGTACATTTGTCAATCATGACTTGCGTAATGTCATCCAGGTGTAATCACCTGGCATATGTCATTTGATCCAGTTTTTGTGCTGCCATGTAATCATGTATGCAATGGGGAGTGATTAAATACATATGCAATTCGTAATGTAAAAAAAAAAAAGAAAAAAGAAAAAAATGAAGGAGTTTGGGAAATAAACAACGTAGTTTTTCTACAGCAGCCGATAGGACGACGGGTGGTTGGGGGATGGGAATAAATGCCAAGTGTAGATGTATGTCATTTCCTTTTAAGTGAGAATAGCCTCACTGCCCTATTTAAATCACAAAATGTCAGCCAAGCAACACCCCCTCCCCGCTTATTTAAACCAATCAGCGACATTGTATTACCGAAGACTATAAATAATAAGATGGACCGCTTGCTATATTTTCAAGAGTTGAATAGTTAGTTTACGCATGCGCGGCCTACGCTTTGTACTCAAGTATTCCTGTGTAAACAAAAAGGAAACTTGTAAACTGTATTGCAAGGTGCTGTCTATATTAACGGGCGAAACCTAAGAATAAGATATATTGTTTATATTCTGTATACTTTTAATAAATTCAAGCCTCAATTAATGTTACTCTCTGTAATTCAAAACTTTAGTCAATGTTAATGTTTGTAATAAAAAACTTTACCCTTTCGTTTTAGAAAAAAAAACTCTAGTAAGATGCACCGCTAGCTATATTTTTAGAGCTTATGTGTTCTTTTTTTCCGTGCGCAGCCAATATAACGCTGTCCTAATCTTAATTTTTCCATTGAACAAAATTATAGCGATTAAATAAAAAGAAAGTGTATATTAAAAAACGATAATTGGGAATTGCGAAAAGAAGTCATTATAGTCATCAAATAACAGAGCAAGCGGTCCATTTTTAATAAAGTCTTTGGTTTTTACAATAACGTTCTAACAACGTCGACTAAAAATCTTCATTTGAATAACCAAAATTGGAAAATGACAGTGTTTAAGAGACGTAAAGATTAAACACAGAATTTATATATTTTTTTTAAAACGTGGAATGAAGCGTTTGAACACCCAACAGATAAGAATAACGATTCTACACAAACAAACAAACGAAAATGTGGTACAGAAAAAAAAAAACAAAGATGTCTGCCGCGATTTTTGTCGCTCCATAAGAGAACGCCGCGATATAAAAAGGTGATCAGCGATTGGTCCGAACGGGACGGTCATGTCACAGTCATGTGACAAGAATGGAGAGATGGGGCGCTTTCCTGATTGGTTGATTGGTTTTTGCGTAGTTTTGACGGCGGGAGCTTGCATGCATGGTGGGCCGAGTATTATGTCCAGGTGTCATGTCTACAATTTTCAGTCTCATAAATTATTAGAGTTGAGAAAACAAACAAAAAAAAGAACTAAATAAACAGTGGATGAGTTGAATGGTTTTCTTGTGAGCAGCTCAGTGAGAAACTTGACATGAAATTATATAATGTAATCATCATTAATCATAACAGTAGTACATCAGAAGGTTTACAGTATTCATTCATAGATTTTAAACGTTTGTTCAATTACATTTAAAAGAAAGAAAGATACAGTGATGTACTGTAAATACTTGAAAAAAACAAGCAACAACCTACAGTGATTCTCACGAAAGGGGGAAAATACTTTTTGGCCCTATTTTTGTATCTCCTTCATTCTGATTTGCATGCAGACGATATCAGTTTGAGCTTGTGTCATGAATGGTTGCTGTGCTTGAATTGCGCTTATTTTTACATGGGGGTTTAGTGAATGTTTTTAGGGTGTGGTTTATTGACATTTTTCAAACAAAGGTTAAAAAAACACTTATTCGATTTATGTTAATAACATAGGGTAAATGTAAAGCGCATTCGAAGACTAATTGTTATGAATAGCGCTATACATAAAATGCTGTAATTTGTTGATGTAATGGTGCTTAATTTTTTGTTTAAATTTTCTTGGCGCGTCAGTGGTGATTTTTTGTACACTAGATTTCCCCTCAGACTCCGTGTATGTGCAATATAGTGATAACATTTTCTTGTAACAATCTGCCTGTTAGTGTGATGAGCTTTTTCTTGTTATTGTAGTGTTTTGTTTGTTCTATAACGCGTGGCACGTGAACAGTGTGATAACACATGAGACAATCAATTGAATAAAACTTTAAACAAAGAATTCAACAATAAAGACAGCAAGCCGGTAAAGAAAAGAGGTTTAAAAAAAACACAAATCTAGGTATATATACACAAACAAATCTTGGTATATATATATATATATATACACACACAAATCAAAAGTTTCACATTTTTCTTCATAATCAGACAAAAAGAAAATATATAACACATGTAGATGTAGTTCTTGTACCGCGACTGTGGTACACGCGGGGAATAAATTACAAGATCAACAGACGTTTGCCGCAGACGATATTTATTGGTGGTTTGAGTTTGGGTCAAATACGCAACTAACAGGCTTTTTAAAAAAAAAAAAACTTAAATCTAGATTATCTTAACCAACTAAATTTAAAAAAAAAAATTTTCAATAAAATAAACATTGGTTAAGTCTTTGTAGTTCGGGTTACAATTAGGGTCCGTCCATAAATGACGTCGCGCAACTAGAGGCGAGGGAGGAATAAAAAAGAATAAACGAGGTGGGGGTAATTATGTGACGTTACATCATACAAAGCACTACGCGCGTTTAAATTGAAATCCTCACTTTAAACAAGCTTCACTTAATTAAATACTTAATTAAATACGGTAATTATATTCGTTATTTTTATACTTTTACGAAAACTACAAGAGAAGTGAATTGAAAACAACATAACTTGGAAATATGGTATGTTTTTTTTTTACTTTTGGGGTGGAATGGGGGCATTGAAGTTTGCTATATTTCAAGGGCGCCAATATTTTCCAAAATAAGGGCTAGGGTTAGGCTAAGTTTTTTTGTTTTTTTTTTTAAACCACACTCACACACTTACAAAGTTGATTTAAAACGTAAAGCAGCTGTCTCGGACACAAATTTTAAATTAGACATGGAAAAAAGACAAATCACAGATCAATGGCCGGAGGGGGGGGGGGGAGAGTAGCGTTATATATGATTCGTGAAATTTTCTAAACATAAAAAAAAAGATTACTTTGACGCTAAAAAAAAAATGTACAGTTTGAAGGTCATGCCGTGCGCATTTGCTGCGGATATGAAATATGAATGAGTACACACAAGAAGAAATATGCATTTTCTTTTGTTTTAAAACGGGAAATACCGATTCTCTAGACGGGAATTACCGATGCTGTGATGTGGGTATTTCCGATATCTATTTATATATATAAATATAATCACGAGGCTATAACATCATCATCATAAATGTTAACAAAATGTGTTCATAGGGTGTCATACATCATTGTTCATCTTAAAGAAAAGAAAAAAAACACAAATCAAATCAATTCTAATCATCACACTGAAATGTAACAACACTTAAAAGTTGTTATATATAAACTTTGTACAGCAAGCGAAGCGTATTTTTTATGTGTGTGGTGATTTTTTATCTCTTAGCACACAAACATACGAGAAAATGTCATAGTTGAGAGGTCGGGGTAGGGGTGCATGGGCGGGAATGGGAGGGGTGGTGTTATCTGTTATCACTGTTATCTCCGTCCATTATAATACCGTATGCAAAAACATTATTCATTATTATTATTATTATAGTAACGACCTAGAAATAACAGCTAGAAAGTATTTTAAAGAAAAAGTAAAGCAAATGCAAGTAGCACGACATTTAGGTAAACAGAAGATGCATTGTGGGTTTTTCTTTTTTGTATATCTATATATATATATATATAATATATATGTCATTATATGCGTTTAATATACTTATACCAACAGAATGAATAGTTATAATAATAATAAAACAACACAAAAAATTGAGAGCATCAGAAAAAAAAGCAATTGATCGAATACTGAAACGACAACCAGAAAAAACAACAGCTGAATGTGTGAGAACAATTTTCTGGGGAGAGTCGTGGGGCGTCCGAAATTTTAACAAGACTTTTGAGTGTATGAATGTTCTGCTACGGTCCTCGAACCCAGCACCGCCGCGATAAATCGCACGAGCGTTGTCGCCTTGCAATGTTGCAAATCAAATTGAAATTGCCTTGAAGAAATGTGCAATTCTTTTTTCGCTGGCGCTATATTCTAGAGCTAACAATGTTTTTATTTTTATTTACTCTCGTCGCGATTTATCGCTGGTGTGAATACCTAAGGCAGTGGTCGGCAACCTTTTGATAATAATAGTGTGCCAAAAATAGGATTTTTAATCCATTCAGCGCGCCAGCAGACTAAAAGTCAACCTGCTCTTCCAATAAACTTCTTGAGAAGAGGTTTGAATAGGCGTTTTATTTGTTCTTTTCTTTGTGAGTCTTCCGCGTGACATTGAAAAAAATCGCTCTGCGAAACAAGTGTCTAGCACGCGTGCCGTAGGTTGCCGACCCCTGAACTAAGGGGATGTTGGGATTCTATCGGAATGGAAAAAGGGGCTATACGAGATGATGCGATATGATGAGTAAAAACAACAACTATGTACAGATATTTTCTATCTATGCGACGGGTCTTCTCAGAGATATCTTATATATGAAAGAATGAATACACTGTAGACTTAGATTATTTGGCGTTGAGTAACTGTATGCGCATGTCAGTTAACTGCGCACCTATGAGACAGTAGAAAAAAACAACATCAACATATGGCTCCCTTTTTGCGATTTTCGCCTATCTTTCTTAGGGCAGGGTTGTCGAAAAAGATAACACCCCAGACCATTACTCCCGTAAAGTTTTTATATCTGTAGGCTACCCGGTAATAGTGGAGAAAAACAAAATTATAGTGACCCCGTTTTTGGTTTTAATCGAATTATATAATAATAATAATATAGACTATTTCTTTAGTGGAATAGTTTTGAGGTATGATCTTGACTGACAAGGCTTTTTTTTTTCAAAACAGGTGTGGGCTTTTAATACGTGCGTAACTGTGTGGGCTTTTAATTCATGCCTAACGGTGTGGGCTTTTAATTCATGCCTAACGATAGGGGCTTTTGCAAACCATTTCTTAGGTGTGAGCTTTGAAGCTTTTTGAGTGTGTGTTGGATTTTTGTGGTTGATTTTAGTGTTGGATTTTTAAATCAGGTTGTTTTTTTTTTTATTGTAGGCTATTTAAGCCTGTCGGTGTAGGCTTTTAAAGTCATGTCCTTATCACCACTGGTTTATTTATATTTTTTTATATCTAAAGCAAGATCAGATGAGAGCGATTTCGATATGGGTTTGAATAATTGGGATACACGTTCACTGCCGCCCCCGCCCCACCCACGTAAGTTATAAAAAAAAAGAAGAAGAAGGAGGCGAAAATTTTTTTTCTGAGATGAAACCAAAAGCCACTGTTCACAATACGAAATAAACGATAGCTAGATTCATATGTGCAATGATAATTCAATAATATCTTTATATGCGTTTAATAAAAACAACAGCAACAATAATATTGGGGGGAGGGGGGGGAGGAGAGGGGGCAGGGGCGGAACAGCCCTTTTAAAGTAGGCCCTAATAGTTGAACATAATATAAACGTACAAATATATTTTGGCATCTGATCGTATTAGGAAGGAGAGGAGAGAGGAGGGTAGGAAAGAGATAACAATATTACAAGAGTTGATATCAATTATTTGTCATTAGAACTAGAACACGTGATCTGCACACGTGACGAGAGCCAGCTATAAATAGATGCAAAACATGGACGACGATCTTCTAACAGTAAACACACACACACAAAAAAAAACTGAGAAAAAAAAAATGACAGTGAAACTAAACAAAAAACGAATCGGGAGAAATTATAATAGTACAATTGTTTATTTTTTTT
Source organism: Anisus vortex (assembly GCA_949126835.1). Taxonomy (NCBI): domain Eukaryota; kingdom Metazoa; phylum Mollusca; class Gastropoda; family Planorbidae; genus Anisus; species Anisus vortex. The sequence continues at coordinate 9,063,273 of OX421509.1, forward strand.
TTTAATGGGGCGGGTGAGGGGGTTAGAAGGGGGGGGGGGGGGTAGCGGGAATGATGAAAAAGGGGGTGGGTGGTGGAAGAACGGTTCACATAGATCGATACAGACTTGTCGATAGGCAATAAGACAAAAACAACAAACAACTTGACCAAATAATTATAGATTAACAAAATAAGAATTCTTCATTCGAATGATCTAGAAGGAAATGCTTCACGTTTAATTAGATATCTTGTGTTGTTGTTTTTTTTGTTCTAACCAGATTCTAAATGAGACGTCGAGGATGTCGTTGATCGAGTTTCTATTATTTCTGTGCATTAAAATTATCTCTTTTGTATGTTGTTTTAAATTACGTAATTAGATTTAGACTACGTTTTCATAGAGAAATACATTTTTGACGTTTTGTTGAAAGAATTTATGACAAGTACAAAAAACAAAAAATAAACAAAAAAAGACATTCTCACGGAAGATAAATAAATGCCCCCCCCCCCCACCACCACGCCACACAAAAAATTGACATGTAATGATAATAGACAGATAGAATGTCCGTAACCATGTCAGGGTGACATGACATAACATGACGTGACGGGAATAGATGACATGAAATGACAAAAACATAAATTATAACGGCGACAACATTTCAGAAAGGAAAGGGGAGATTGACGGGATGGTCGCGGGGCGCACTGTAGGTCTATACGCCCCTAGGTAATGTAAGACTCGGGGGGAGGGGAGGGGGGGTTACGGGCGATCTCTCTGAGTAATTTTTTTATTCTCTTTTGAGATGGTTGATGATTATAACAATATTAGCCGGAAGTTATTTTTTTTTCGTATTCGAAGGTTAATGGGCCGCATGATTTGTCAACCGATAGGACCTACAAAAATACCACCCCCTCCCCCAAACAAATTCTAGACGTCGCTCTTTAATTGCCAAAGCCACCCCCCCCCCACACCCCTTTTCTTCCACCCAACCCCTGGGCCACAATATGCCCTCAATCTTAAAGTTAGGCCTGAAATTAATTTTATTTTAATAGGTCTAGTTGCGCCAGTGGGAGATATCTTTGTGGGTGGCAGAAACTGGCGAGGATTGGTCGAGAATAAAAAAAAAAATGAAGATGCTGCTATAGTTTAATAGAAATTAAAGAGGTGGTGAGTCGACAACTGTGCTGTTCTACGCGCTGAAAGACAAATAGCGAATGAGTGGCTGTATATTCTTCTAATGCTGATTCCAACAACTGATATAATCGTTCAATAACAAAAAAAAATAATAATTAAAAAAAAAAAGCAATCAAGACAAGTTGGCAACAAATTATTGTTCTCTAAGTGTGTGTGTGGGGGGGATTTATCGAGAAGAAAGTTTGTACATTCGAGTCTTTGGTAGGGGACTAAAGGAGGCACGGATGGCCGAGCAAGGCAGCGCGTTCGTCTTGGTGTACCGAAGGTCTTGGGTTCGAATCCTGGTGAAGGCTAGGATTTGTTTCCGGGTCTGGACGGTGCCTCTGAGTCTACCCAGCTCTGATGAGTACCTGATTTTAAGTTGTGGTAAAGTAAAGTCGGCTGGGCATTGTGTACATTTATATATATACATATATATATATATATATATATATATATACATATATATATATATATATATATATATAAGCCTCGTCAATGTACACAAACTGCCACCTATAACTTCCCTAAATTTAAAGACCACGAACTGCCTGCAGATCCTACAGACTCAATTTAACAAACACACACAACAAAAACAAAATCTCATTTTAGGGTGTGACGAGGGGGTTGAGAAGTATTTCGGGTTTAAATTTTAATCACAATTTATCGGAACAAAATATACAGAAAAGAATGACCTAGTTCCACGCACTTTCTTTCCCCGTCCCTTCCCCCCGCCATTTTATTTCCAATTATCGCGTGAACCCTAACGTACTTAACGGCGAACCTCCCCCCCTCCCTCCGTTTCTTTTTCCCGCCTTCCTATTATCTTTCTTTCGTTCTACAGTCTTGTTTAATTGCTTCCAAGGTGTGTGTGTGTGTGGGGGGGGGGGGGTGCGCGCTGAAAGGAGGGAAGAAAAAGGAACTGGGTGTTAGTTAGAGGATACTAAGTAAGAGATCACATGTGTTGGTTTGGATTGCTACTAGCGGACAGATTGTATACATTTGCATATATCAGCTGTCTTTCCCTTTTTTTTTTCAAATATGTATTTATATAATGGAGACCCACCCACGCGTCTGACTCTAAACATTTAGTGCTAAAATCTCTTCTTCCCACTCCCCTACCCCGCCTTCTACCCGTCCAGGTGATATGGTGACCTAGATTCCAATGCAGATTTTGAGAAAAGAGATTGTGGGGGAGAGTGTGGGGGAGGGGGGGTGAAGGGCGCCGAATAAAGGTAAAAAAAATTCTACAGCTTCTGTCCTCACGTTTCTTAAAAAAACAATTAACCAGGTCCGATTCCGATAACTGAAAATTCAAACTGACCGAAATTGTACGTTATACAGAAACACAGCCGAACAAGGAACTGTGAATGTGTACTTAGCAGCTGGGGGTTTTGTACCTAAGAACTGTAAGTTTCGTACCTAGCAACTAGGAGTTTTGGACCTAGCAACTGGGAGTTTCGTCCCTAGCAACTGGGAGTTTTGGACCTAGCAACTGTGAGTTTCATCCCTAGCAACTGGGAGTTTTGGACCTAGCAACTGTGAGTTTCATCCCTAGCAACTGTGAGTTTCGTCCCTAGCAACTGGGAGTTTTGGACCTAGCAACTGTGAGTTTCATCCCTAGCAACTGTGAGTTTCGTCCCTAGCAACTGGGAGTTTTGGACCTAGCAACTGTGAGTTTCATCCCTAGCAACTGGGAGTTTTGGACCTAGCAACTGGGAGTTTTGGACCTAGCAACTGGGAATTTTGGATCTAGCAACTGGGAGTGCTGTACCTAACAACTATATGTTATACATAACAACTGGGAGTTTGTACATAAAACGTACATAAAAACCATGTCTACCCCACCCTTCAAAAAGGATCAGAGAACACATTTTCATTGGTCGATTCTGAAAATACAAAATTAAAATTCTGACCAATTAAAAAAAACAAAACAAAAATAAAAAAAAAACGAAACAACAACAGATAATACATCTTGTTTAACACAGCTTTTTTAGTTTTTGTTTTTGGTCCGAAGATAAAGAGAAAAACAGCGAAGGACGTCACGGATATGATATGCCCGGTTATACGTGTTGAATGAAGAAAAGAGAAAAAGTATTGTCCATATACATATACATATAAAATCACATTGCTATACATATCTTCATAAACATATACATATATCAAGAGAGAGAGAGAGCGAGAGAAGAGAGAGATAAATATATTTATATACACTTTACAGTTGAACACCTGGCCACAGGTGCAATTGAGTATGTTCTATTTGAGATTCGGATGTTTTAAAAAAACAATATTTTTCAAAAATAATAATAATAATATTAATCAACAACCGACAATAACAAGAACAATATAAAAAAATCAAGTGCTTACAGTCCGGTACAGCTGTTTTGAAAAAAATAAATACATAGTTCTAGGTACCTTCAAGAGCTTTAACTTTATTCGCCCCATGTGCGGTTAAACCGTTGTTTATATCATGCTCTTATAGGGGTCTGTTGAATACTAAATAGCGCGCTTTTACCGTTTCTGTTCGCAGAAGCTATCACTGTATTATAATATGTAAGCGACCACATTGGAGAGAAAACCCTATTTATAATATGAGTGAGCATATACGTTGACCTACTTTAAAAAATGACCTACTTTTTTATGACCTACTTTTACGAGAAGGGGGTAACAAAATGTCCTGCAGACCGAGACAGTTTAAAACGCAAACCTTTTTTTTTTCAAATTCCCACATACATGATCAATGTGAGCCTTTAAGAATATAAAAAAATAAAGGTTACTATATGCGCTAAGTCGTCTGCAGCCATATGTAATTATCATATACAGTCATGTTGTTGCTGGTAATGTACATTCAGTCATATTGTCATTATTTTGGTGGAGATTTGGTGGAGATTTTGGTCACATTGTATAGTCTGCAACAGGAAAACAACAATGTCAAAACAAAAATATTTCAAGGATACATATAACATTCAACTTAATACACACACAAAAAAAAGATAGGAATACAGTCATTATAATTTTGAAATAAAACCATTTGGCCATGAATATTATAATAGTAACAATGTAAAATAATAATAATAATAACAAACATGTGAAAACTACATGATTTTTTTTTTGTTCTATGATATGGCACTTTTTTTTCGAGCACAATATCACAACGGAAACTAGCCATCGACTACACTGACCACAGATGACAACACCAACACTACATCTGAAGACTACTTGAACACTCAAAAATACTGATCCAGCCCTCGGCCTAGAGCTCGTTCTTTCGTGCAAAAAAAGACTGCACGTATCTTTGATATAACTTGAGAAGCTTTGAAAAAAAATCTTTCTTGGAGAGAACGTGTTCACAACAAACAAACATAAAACGTGTTATGTTTTTTTTTTTAAGTTTATATCGGAGTTGGCACCGTTTTCACTCGTGGGGAATAATAATAAGAGTCATCGTCCAACGAGGATTTGTGCGAGAGAAGAAATAAAAGTTTGCCAACTTGTGTGATTTTCTGCTGAAAGTTGCTTTATTTCGTTTTCTGTATCAGCTTTTCTTGTATGGGCTGACGAGTGGTGAAAAGAGCTGTTTTAGGAAGTCAGCTAAGTTTGAGCAGTGGGTTCGGTTGTAGTCATTTGATATGACTAGTCAAGTGGCAGTTGAAGTCGATGCGGTCCTTGCACACGGCGCCGCACACCACGCACCGGAACGGCTCGTCGTGCGCGTGGAATCCGTTGTGCAGCAGGAAGAGGGAGGCGTCCTTGAAGATCATGTGGCAGTGGACGCACTTGTGGACGCGGCCCTTGGTCAGCAGGAACACCACCAGGTCGTTGTCGTCCAGGTCGCCGCGCTCTATGGCCTCGGCCGTGGTGGAGCTGACCGGCAGGCTGGAGGTGGACTGCGGGGACTCCTGCTCGCTGCCCGCGCTGCTGAAGCGGCGCATGGGGTGCCGCTGCTTCCTGGAGGAGGACGAGGGGATCATGCGGGTGTTGAGGTTCTGCCGCTCGATCAGCCGCTTCGGGGGCCGGAGGAGGTCCGCGGCGTCGCCGCCCGAGGAGCCGAGGAGGTTGGCCGCGCCGCCGGAGCACTCCTCCTTGTGCTTGGAGGAGGGGGCGTGGTCGAACATGGCGTCGTGCCTGCTGTCCCGGCTGCTCCGGCCGCTGTGGCTGTGCTCGTAACCGCGCTCGTAGTAGTCGCCCTCGCGTTCCGGCTCGTCCTCCATGCCATAATCCATGTCACGGTGACCCGCCTGGCCGTTGGCGCTTCCGCTTCCGCCGCCATTTGCGCTTCCGCTTGACGAGTTCTTTTCCTTCACGCTGTCCCTCCGGTCTCGTTCGAAACTGCGGCTCCTCTTCCTCGACCTGTAGCTCTCCTTGTCCCTCTCCCGTTCTCTATCCCTCTCCCTATCTCTATCCCTCTCCCTATCTCTCTCACGGTCTCTCTCTCTGTCTCTCTCCCGGTCCCTGTCCCTCTCCCTGTGGCGCTCCCTGTCCTCGCTGGGGCTGAAGCGCGGGCGGGAGGAGGCGGAGAGGTATCCGCCCCTGTCGCCGGAGTACCTCTCGTCCACGTCCGTGTCCTCGTCGTTTTCGTTATCGAGGGCGAGGTCGTGGCCAAGGTCATCGTCGCCATTGGTCTCCATGTGGTGGTCGTCCGGGCTGGTTAGGCCGTCGTCGCTGGACACGCTCCTGGCGAACGCCGGGCTCTCCTTGTCCTCCTTCATCAGGGCCAGGGCGTCCACGTCGGGCCGGCGGTCCGGGCTGTAGGACCGGCTGGAAGCCCTCTGCTCGGCCTCGGTCCTCTTCCCGGCGGAAGTCGTGCTCACGACGTCCGTTCCGTCGCTGTTCTCGTGTGGCTTCGTCATCTGCTGCTGCTGCTGTTCCTGGTGCATGAGAGCCTGCTGTTGGAGATGATGCTGTTGCGCCTGTTGGCCCGAGTAGCCAGGAGACAGTTTGGACAGTTCATGCTTCATCTGTCGAGAGGTCAATGAGAGAAACAAAAACGCTTTTAAACTACGAGACATAGGTTTAAAGTGAGCAATTTATGGTATCGAGTCACAAAAACCAAACGAGCAGATCTATCAATTGACCTCTAAGAACTTGTTATAAATGTACACTAAACCTTTATATTGAACTAAAACGGGTCATTCCACTATAAATATTTATACATATATATCTTGCTTGATTTAGCTAGTGAGCGGATTATTATTATTTTTGTTGTGCTTCTTTCTAGTCCTTTGTTCTTTTATTTTTAGTAATGTAGGTCGCCTTACTTTTGGACTGAGCACACAAATCTAAAAAGTTGTAAGATGACGACCTCGTTAGGTTATTAATATATCTTTATATTAAAAATAACATCGCGGAAACTTCTAGTTGTTCAAAAAACTTTTTTAAAAAACAACGGTTGTGTTCTGTCCAACAGTAAACAAATTTCTCTTCTTACGTTTAAATCCACTTAAAAATTGAATATTTTGTTTAGAAATCTAATTGTGGGATACGGATTAAATGGGCTGAAAACTGATAACGGATATTCCCTTCTTAACAGGAGTAAATAATTTGGAAATTGAAAATGAAATCACTATTTATCGATAACAATATCACCAATTATCGATAATAAGTAATGGCCGCCTTACCTGTGGTCCTCCCAACATGGCGTTGAAAAACGAGTGTTTGGTCAGGAAATCTGTGTTTGACGTGACGGGAAGCGACTGCGGTCCGAGCAGTCCGAGTGCCGACGGGAAGGACGGCGGGAACGTCGGAGGCCCGCCTGGGTGGTGCCGGAAAGGAAGAATTGATGAGAACGGCGGCAACTGGCCCGGGGAGTGATACAGGCCTGTGGATGGACACAATTATAAGTAGGTCAAAACGTGTATTTGAGAAATTACGTAATACACATATGCACTAATTAACACACGCCTATTCGAGGGTATGACAATGGAAGCTCTGATGCCTTAGAGGGAATGGTCAAACATTGTTGTATATATTCTTTACGTTCGAAATCGCATCATTTCCGGTCATCGTAAGATAAACCTCTAAAAAATGTATCCAAATAATAATATTTTTTATTGAATTAAAAAAAAAATTCAATTAGACTAGAGCTATTTATAATTAAAAAAATTTTGTCTTTAAAAAAATTTTCTCACGATTATTTTTCGTTTGCTTGTTTTTTTTTAGCGCTTTCGGCACGTATCCAGAACACATTGTCTTTAGATAGATCAATGACGCTAATAGCTAATACAGTTCATTTAGCTCGTTTATTTTATAATTCTAACAAAGGCCGGATATCGAAGATACAAAGACAGTCAAGAATAGTGAGGTCAATAGCACTGAGTCATGTGTCATAACTGTATTATGAAAACATAATTTACTGATGGCACCGGGGGCACGGTGGCCGTGCCGGGCAGCGCGTTCGTCTGGCGTACCGTAGGTCCCGGGTTTGAATCCTGATGCAGGCTAGGATTTTTTAATCCCGGGTCCTGAGGGTGCTCCTGAGTCTACCCAGCTCTGATGGCCTAAGTTGGGGTAAAGATAAAGTCGGCTGTTCATAGTGCTGGCCACACAATCACCTAGTATGCCGCGGTCCGACTGGTACTTTTACTTATGGCACCAATAGTATTAGCTATTGTTAAAAAGTTATTAACTTCCGGTTTTCATACCTTGAGACTGAACATGGAAAGCTGCCTCTGACTCGAGCAACAGGGACTCTGGGATGAGTGGCGGTGGAGGGCAACGAGGGTGCGGGACGCCCAGATCCCTAGAATCACCTGGAAAAAAATGAACAAAAGACGTCCTGTTTTAGAAGAAGAAAAAAGATGGCGCCACACACACCAACACAATCATCATTAAAGAAAGAATTGTTTTAATTAAACTTTTTTTTTAAGTCGTAAAAGCACAGAAGGTACAAGAACCGTCTCACCTGACATCATGTGTCCATGACCTTGACCGTCGGGGTCAGGGTGACCCAGCTGACCTATACTACCGTCGCCTAGTTGACCCCCGAGGTCGCCAGAGTTTAGTCGGTCAATAATACCCTGGTTGCCCTCTTCAAACTCTAGGATGGCCTGCGTTACCTGTTGGGATTTATGGATTAGCAGATTAGATTAGAACCAAAAAAAAATATGTTAATAACTAAATGAACATTTGCTGAAAACGGAGAAAGCCCCGTGTCCACCTCTGGTTAATCTCTGAATCTACTAAGCATTTGAATAGATCCCTGCATCTACCCAACTTTGATGGAAATGACTGAATTTAAACAGCTTTTGGAAGATCCAAGTGACTGACCTGTGGGTGTGAAGCCATGTGGCGCTGCAGGTCCTGCCAGGAGGTGAACGTGGCGTAGCATATATGGCACCTCTGTATCGAGTCCGCCATGTGGCGCCTCTCGTGCATTCGGTAGCTCCCGCTTTGAGCAAATGTTCGGCCGCAGACCTAAAAAGAAAAACAAAAGAAGAAGGTAATAATAACCACAGTTTTAAACGACCTTCAACTCACGCATCATGGTCCCCAAGGTCATACATTTATTCATCACTCCCAGCAGGCGGGCACACCACGTCGTATCGACGAAGAAAAAAAAAGTGAAAAAGCACGAAAACACGTGGAAACCGCCAAAACAAGTGAAAATCACGATTTTCCCCCGTCGATACGACGTGGTGTACCCGCTCGGCTATTACAATACACAACACCCAGTTACCCGTGATAACCAACAATTTAAACAACAATATCCTGTGGACTGTAGACTGTGTAAAACATCCAGCCCTTTAAATATTATCTATAGTAATCTTTCCTAAAGCTCAAACCATATAAGTTAGTCTTGATTTTAGATGCTCACGATTTTATTTTGAATAACTCAACGTCTAAATGTCTAAAATGTGTATGGCATGTCACACTTTTTGAGCTCTGTCACACTTTTTGCTCCCTGTAACACTTTTTCATGCGCCCTGGCACCCTTTTTTGTGCATTTTAACGTGTTTTTTTTTTTTGTGACATGTCACATTTTTTGCGACATGTCACATTTTTTGCGCCATGTCACATAAGGTGCGCCCTGCCACATTTTTGCGACATGTCACACTTCCTTTGCGCCATGTCACACTTTTTCTGCGCCTTGTCACACTTTTTGCGCACTGTCACACTTTAAAAAAAAACTTTTAATACGTTTGTGCTGTCGTTACTTTCGCGTCATGTCACACTTGTTTTTTGTTGTCATCAAACACGTGTGTGTGTGTGTTCTGTCACACAAGTCCGCCATGTGACACTTTTCTTTCTGTCTCGTCACACTATTTTATTCTCGCATTTCGTCCTTGCTTTGTTTTTTTATTTTTCAAACTTGGTCTCAGGTTTCCATCCCAATGTGTTTTTTTTCTTCCGTACAAATCTTCAAGTCATAATTTTCCCTTCTCTTTGTGTCCGGTTTGACTATTCCGGATATACACATAGGAAAGGGGGGGGGGGTTAAGAGAAAGGGTGAGACGAGTTAGAGAACAAAGAGAAAATTATTTGATCGTAAATGTCACACAAACAAGGACATCAAACAAAAAACAAGGTGTGTACACACAAACACACATTTCAAAAACGGATATAGACACTACTGTTTTCACCGCGCAGAAGTGAATTTATTAAGAAAGTCTGAACAAAAATGTCCCGATTTTTTTATCTTGGAAATTCACGGTTTCTTCACAAAACGTTGCAGAAACAACATGGGGCCAACCGTCCGGCCTGTACACAGAATAATTATAGAATATATACCTATTCTGTGGGCCTGTACAAGCACAATTTAGGCCAACCTTTCGAAACTTTCTATAACATAGCACATCGCCCGCCACAATCTAAGGCTAACATCTCAAGACTTCGACCAACCTGGCGGACGCCCCGGGGGAGGAGGGGGCAGTTGATGCCTCATCTCGCGTCTTTTGCACGTTTTACTGCTTCGCGACCCTTCCCCCCCCCCTTTTTTGAACCGTCCAATCATCCCAACGGTCCAATTACAACTCACGAGATCATCTCCCTTACAAAGAAATGGCTCCGTCTAATGACTTCGCTCATTTCTTTCCTTATGATTATTATTATAATAATTTTTTTTTACATCCACCCGGTTCGCCATGATCCTTTTGATCACCTCGGGGCGACAACTCCACCACCTAGAAGTCCAACAGTTCTAATTATCTTTCCTTAGTGTGTGTGTGTGTGTGTTGAATTATTTTCATTTTTTTATATTTTTTTCAATTCTCAACGCAAATTTTTAACGCCAGCTTCTCATTAAGATCGAGGGTTATAGCTTTAAAAACACTCACACACACATCTAGAGAGACCACATACGTAATGTTTTATTAATGACAAGGCCAAGACCTTATCGTAAACACAATCTATGTGTGAGAGAACATCACATGGCATATCAAAACCAACGCGCAGCTCCTCTAACGTTCATGGTTAGATCACACAGCACTCGGAGCCTCGTTTCCGAAACGGTTTCGCATATTATTATTCCCGAGCTTTAATTATTATTAATTATTTTTTTAAGGAGACAAAATGTGTGCGGCGTATTATAAATAGGCTACGTTCGTTTTAATTTGATAGTGTAATTATTTTTTTTACAAGCGTGGAAGTAATAAAGCGAAAATATGTTTTAAAAATTTTGCTACACTTTTTGGACAATACAAAAGCTAAGAATGTATAATGTACAGCAGCCATTTTGTTTTATATGACGTTCAGGTATTTCCGGTTTAATTACAAATCCTTTATAAATATACAGTTTATTACATTATTTCAAAATTATTGTAAGATAGATAGAGAGACAGACAGCCAGATAGATATATAAATAGATAGATAGCTAGATAGAGAGAAAGATAATAGATAGATAGATAATAGATGGATAGATAGATAGATAATAGATAGATTATTACATTATTGTGTTCTGTATCTTCTATAATGTTTAGTCGTGATGTTTCTTCTATTATAATGTTGATTCAATTCTCAGAGAGGCCCAGTTCTGAAATGTAACCCATTGTCAAAACCCCGGATATCTAGACTGTAACCACACAAAAGTATGTCGAGAAATGCGCCTGTCCAAATTTCCAATCTAGACAATACACGGGACGTTTTGGTCAACTATCACGAGATTAGGTCAAGTTCCTGTCCAAAAGGCATTGTCCAGCTCTGAGGTAAAAAGAGAAGTAGGATGTATTATCCCCCGCCGATTTAAAAGTATGGATTCATCTGCGAGATCAGATAATACTGAAATAACTGAGAGGCAGTGCCGTGCACTCGAGTCAAAGAAAAACGCGTTATCCCCCTCGACAACCGTCTCGATTCGCAGCAAACTACAAAAAAACAAAACGAGATATAGATCATCCATTTTGAAAAAAAAATTCAGACTAATATAAAAAGGCGCGCGTCGTCCAATTTTGACAAGTGGCTAGACTAGACACTAGCCGAGAGGAAAGAGTCTTGTAGTTCCACCGCTAGACTGAGGCTACTCTATAGGCCGACACTGGACCTTTTAAAGGAAAAGTCATGACACCCACCTTGCAGATATACGGTTTCTCCCCTGTGTGTATCCGCTCGTGGGTTCTCAACGTCCCAATCTGAGTGAAACTTTTGCCACAGGAGGAGCATCTGGGGAAACACGGAGAGAGAGGTCAGTGGCGGCCCGTTGCGGGTTTGGGGAGACACTAATCTACTTGGCCGGGGAAGGGCTTTACGATTCTAAATCTGCCACTTCTAATTTTAAAAATTGAGTTTTCTTTTTACCAGAATTCGAGCTTAGTTATTTTTAGAATTTATCAGAGATCCCCAATACTTAGAAATATGTGAAAGCTTGAGGAACATTTCCCAGCGGACACACCACGTCGCATCGCCGAAAAAAAAACGTGCAAACCACGAAAACACGGGAAAACCACGTTTTATCCCCGTAGATACGACGTGGTGTGCCCGCTGGGTTCCTCCCAGCCTTCCCTTTAGGCCTACCCCACTGGGCTGTACGTGGGGATGCCCCCCCCCCTTTTGCAGCCACAAAAAAATTACCCCCTCCCCTCCTTACGAGATGGCGCGCGCGTCCAGGTGTAAAGAACTCTACCTATAGGGCCTTTCGCCCGTGTGGATCCGCTTGTGCGTGCTGAGGCTGCTCTGGCTGGAGAACATTTTCCCGCAGATCTTGCACATGATTGGTCCGCCCGGGTCCATCCTCAGTGCCAATCGGTGGTGGAGAGACGACGAGGCGAAATGCGACATGGATTTCATGAACAAATTCTTCACCTTTTATGGGAGGACGAAGCGTTGAGAATGGTCAAAACATAATGTTCATAGTGATTAATTGGTCAGTTAAAGAACGGAGTTAAGTAGTGGTCCAGTTGAATCTACGCAATCAGCTTTTATTTCACTTTGAAGAAACTACTTTTTTTTTTTTATGTTTATAATCCAAACTTTCTCTTTTTAAATATGCTCGTGCATCACACGAGTCTGGAGGCATAACGGGGGGGGGGGGGGGGGGGGATTTAGCTCCAAAAACTACGTACAGAGATAAGGTGCTATATGATCTGAACTCGACTGGTCGAATCTCTTAGCGCGTCTGTTACAGAGCTTGGAGCGAAAGCGGTTAGTTCCGGCTGTGGTATAAGCAACGGTTTTAATATTCCGCGTTCTTATCAACGCTTCACATGTACACTAGCGCCAAATAAAAAAAAAAATAATTTGTCACTCTTTAGTCAAAGTTGAATAGGTTGTACTGGCCACGCTATCTCTTTGAGTATGTGTGTGTGTGTGCGCCATGGTAAAATAAAGTGGCGAACTTGTTCGTTTGTGCGTGCATGTGGTTGAACTTGGTCTCCTCGTTATTTTAAGTATGTTGAGCGATAGTCCATGATCTATTCGCTAGACGCTGCATCTTCTGCCAGGGTGCCCATCAACTAAAAAAACTAGAGCCAACTAAGAAAAGAACAGTAAAGTTTGTTACATCGTAAACATTATACGTCGTTACTGATAAATATCCAAATCTAAAATAAATATTACCCCATTGGCCATTGATTAGATCTATATCATATCAGTAATATCACTAGAATGAAAAAAAAAAATTTTTTTTAGTTGCATTCAATTTTAATTACGAAATGCAACTCAATAAACTAATAAAAATGCTGAGAGACATGAAGACACGCTGAATCTTATTCATTTTATAATATCTCTCTCTCTCCGTGTGGCATTCGTGTTTGGAATGGGTTTCATGAACCAGTTGAACATCCAAACTTTATTTAAAACTTTGTTTTCGAAAGGCAGGACTAGAGATAAGCTACAGATAGGCGTATGACGTAATCTTAAACCTTACTCTTATTCTAGAAACTTCTAGATACTTCTGTAAATAAAGAAGATTTTCTTTCCGTCTCACCAAGCCTGGTGTGCAATAAATGTGGAGGCACAACGGGGGACACCATTTGATGCTTTTTTTTTTATAACATTTTATTTTTTTATTGACTTATTGATAACTGCTGTAAGTAGAAGAGCGGACATTATATTGCGGCATTTTGCATCCTTTCGTTGAGGATATCACTGACATAATATTATGGTGACATCGAGTCACCTTTTGTCATTGGCAGTTTATCATTATGTCAGTGTGTGTGTGTCAGTCTGGCACCACCGTCAGTTTATAATATAAGGTCCCAAGCCATCACTCTCACACACACACACCTACAGACACAAGGGCCTGGTGATGTTGACGAAGTATCGGACCCAGCTCACGACAGGACCTTTATTGAGGTCGAAGAGGGCGCCGCCGGCATACTACTCACCTCTAGACATAAACCTGTCATGCGTGTGATTGTGTACGTGATTGTGTGATTGTACGATTGTGTGTGTGTGTGTTTGTGTATGTATGTGATTGTATTGGTCCGTTTTTCGATTTCAGCCGGGGGGGACTTTTTGACAGCTATTTCCATTACAGAAAACTCAACCCTAAACCCTTTTCTCCTTCCAGGGGCGGATTAGAGTTTTGAAAGGATGGGCACCCACACAAACACAAGTTCTTTTCTTTTTGTTGTTGCTTATGTCCCCTTGGTGTCACGATAACTCGTCTAGAGAGTTTTCGTCTACGACACTTCGTTTACAGAAAGTAGGTCTACCGACATTACGGTCTACCACGACAACTCGTCTAACGACACTTCGTATACCGACACTTCGTCGAATGCGACATTTCGTCTACCGGAAAATTCGTCTACCGCGACAGTTCGCCTACCAGACAATTTGTCTACCAACACACGCGCGGAGGACGAATCGTCGTAGAAGAAAAGTCTGTAGAGGATTTGTCGTGGAACATGTCCCATTGCGTCTGTAAGTATTTAAATATTTACGCGTGAGACGTGCAAATGTACGTATGTACTTGTGACGTATTCTTGTATTGGCCTCTTCTGAGAAGTTAGTTTATTGTTCGAGGGAACTAAAAAAAAAAATAGTGGTGTAGGATGGTTTTAGGAGATTTTGGAGGATAACAGTCTTTACAGAAAGACGGTATTGAGTCAAAGACATTTCTTGGTTTGCAGCGGCGCATCCTATGAGGGATAATCTCGGAGACACATAATATGGGGGATCGCAGGTGCAAAGTTAGATATGGAGACAGGTGAAACCGAGGAGGGAGTTAATTAGTCAGATACTTCAGCTACCATCATTACTTAGTCAGATACCATCATTAATTAGTCAGATACTTCAGATACCATCATTATTAGTCAGATACTTCAGCTATCTTCATTAATTCGTCAGATACTTCAGTTATCATCATTTCTTAATCAGATACATTAGATAACATCATTAATTAGTCAGATACTTCAGCTACCATCATTATTTAGTCAGATACTTCAGCTATCTTCATTAATTCGTCAGATACTTCAGTTATCATCATTTCTTAATCAGATACATTAGATAACATCATTAAATTGTCAGATACCACCATTATTTAGTCAGATACTTCAACTACCATCGTTATTACAGGATTTGTACAGAAAAATTGCCTAAAAATTCCAGGAGTTTTCCAGGAGTGTTCCAGAAGTTTTTCAGGAGTACATTTTTTGAAAAGCCAAGCTGAGCTCTATAAAAAAAATAGACATCTCGCAACACAGCTTTTTTTTTTGTTTTACGACATTACATGGATTTGTATAGCCTACGGCCTACATCCCAAGTTTGGATTTTAAAAAAAACAAGATCTAGTAAAAAAAAAACAAGGAGTGGAAACACTGGTGTCATCAACGTTTGTGCGCGGAACTAGAAAGTGGCAAAGTGGGTTAACTCCAATAGGGCTTTCTGGAAAAGTGAAAGTACAATCTAAGAGTAGTGATTATGATTTTTTTTTTAATTAATCTCCCTCGAAAAAATATGAAGTTTTTAGTATTTTCCCAGGACTAAATGCAGTTTTTTCCAGGAGTTTTAAGGTCCTGGAACACAACTTTTTGTTTACCAGGAGTTTCAAGGAGTTTCCAGGAGCTGTAAGAACCCTGTTATTAGAAAGCGTTGAAGACCAATAATTTTGGGGGAAACTGGAACAAGTCCCATGGCCGCACACGTCCAGTCCCCAACCCGAACCATTTACCGTATTACACCCTCACTAAAAAAAAAATCACTTTTCAGTGAGACTTTCGATCTCCCACGATACTTTGACGTCACGACTGTGGGCCATGGACTAAACGAGTTGCAGAACGTCCCGCGTGATGTACATAAAAGCTCTTTTTTTTGGGGGGGGCGGGATAAGAGGGAATCGGGGGGGGGGGGGGGGAGAGTTGGAATAAGGGCGCTACCCACAAACAATGAGAGGGGGGGGGGTCCATGCAAATGCCACATCACGTTCTTGTGTCGACGACGAATCTACCCGCAGACGACTGAAGCCGTGGTGTATCAATAGCGGACAGTCATGCGCGCTCCCCTTGGGAAGAATGGGTCAATCCGTCTCGGCAAGTCTGACCAGTGTACTACTAACGTATACAGTGGGACAACATAGAGAGAGAGTGTGGGGAGGGGGGGGGACACGAACGTCAGAGGGTCTGGGTGGAGGTTGGTCATTGTGTTCGGGGTCCCTGTTTATTTTGTTGTGATGAGGAAATGGACAAGGTGTTAAAGAGAAGAAGAACAACGGGAGAACACGATGAGCTGTTTCTTTCTCTGTCACTCTTTCTCTGTAATGTCAATAGAAGAGATGCTGAACAGAGAGTAAGAGAAAGAGAAAGAGAGAGAGAGACGGACAGGCAGCCAATAGACAAGCAAGCGTGCAGACATAAAGATGGACAGATTGACAGATAAATATATACATGACAAACGGGCAGACAGATCAGACAGATAGCTAGAGGATAAATAGATATATATATAGGTAGGTAGATAGATAAACAGAAAGATAGATAGAAAGAGAGAAAGATGTAAAGAAAGAAAGAAAGAAAGAAAGAGAGAAAGAGATAGATAAAGAGAACAGGGCATAGGTAGATAGACAGCTAGATAGTTAGTTAATTAGTGAGTTATGTAATAATATATAGGTGTATTGATAGATAGATAGATAAATGGATAGATAGACAGATAGATAGAAAGATATATAGACAGATAGATAGATAGATAGATAGATAGATAGATAGATAGATAGATAGATAGATAGATAGATAGATAGATAAATAGATAGATAGACAGACTGGTAAGTAGGCAAATATAGACATTCAGAGACGAATAGTGATAGACAGAGAGATACAGAGAGAGAGAGAGAGACAGTCAAATACAAGCAGAGACATACAGAGAGACATATTAAAGACAAAGACAGTGTCAGTGAGTCAGAGACATACAATCAGAGTCAGTCACAGATAGAGAGACAGACAGGCAGAGACAGTCACAGACAGACAGACAGAAACAGTCACCCATGCAACATCGAGGCGTGTGTACGCGCTATGAAGAAGAAAAATACTCGCCATAAAGTGACCAACCTTTGAGTCAGGCGAGTCCATCATGTGGCCTTGCTTCTTGTTGTTGGCGTGGACCCGCTCGTGCTTCTTCCAGTTGCTGGGGTCGCTGAACCGCTTGCCGCACACGGAGCAAGCAAATGGTTTCTCTCCAGTGTGAAGACGCTCATGGGCCTAGTATGGTGTGGGATATAGGATGAAATATTTGAAGGGAACAATAAGTAGTCACTCATTGTTGCTAAAATACATAATTATATAGGCCAATTGTGATTTTCTTAAAACCAAACAAATGGCATTCCTTGTTTTAATAAATACAATTTATTGATAAGAAGGTGTGTATGTATCTAGGTAGACACCAAGAGATTGTGTTGGGCTGGGTGGGGGAGAGGGGTGTGAGAGAGAGATTGATAAAGAAAAGACATATAGACCTGTCTCATTCTTTGCATTCTGTTCATTTATTTATTTTTCATTTAATCCGTCTACAAAGTCGGGAGCATTGGTCTATTGTTTTAGAATGAGATCTGTTATATTTTTGTTTATTCAGTGATAAATCTAATCCGAGAGCAAGCTAAAACATCTGGGTTATTTTCTGATTACTCTGTGTTAAGGACTAAGGGGGGCGATTTGCGCGCATTTAAAAGATACCAAATCTGCAACCCTCCATGTTAAGAGGCAATGGTGATTCTCATCTTGGCCAATGGTCGTTTCCGGCATTGTTGCACTGTGTACCATTGGGCGTGCACCCCTGTGACTGAACCAATTCAAAGGCTACCTCAATTAAAAATAAAAATTGCCCACGGCACCCTTCTCCACCACCCACCCCACCCCCATGCACATACACACAACCAAAGAACCTATTAACTTTGAGCATAAAAACCTATGAACCTAAGTATCTAAAAACCCATGAATCTAAGAACCTATGAACTTATGGGCCTATGAACCTAAGAACATATGAACCTAAGAACATATGAATATGAACCTATGAACATAAGAACCTATAAACCTAAGACTTGCAATACGAAAGTTAACTAACCTTTATGTACCCTGCCTGTGAGAAGGTCTTCCCGCAGAACCTGCAAGCCAGCTTGTTGTTAGGGCTGGTTCGGGACATGCTGTCGCCGCCCCCGCCCTGGCTTCCGCCCCTGTCGCCACCCCGGGATTCACTGCTGCCTCCGGGGCCGACACCGTAACTGTTCAGGTAGTTGGCCAGCCCGCCCTCACCAGCGGACAGTGTTCGTAGATGATTGGTGGAAAAGTTGAGAATGCTGGGCAACGATTGGTTCAGGGGTTGAGATGACGATGAGCTGACTGTATCCGATTTGGAATTGTACATCCCTCCGTTGGTCAGAAGCGGCTCAGACTTAGGGAAGCCTATGAGCGGGGGTGAATCTTTCTTGTACCCTGACGGGGAAGACGGTTTTTCCTGCTTAAAGAGACCGCCTTCGGATTTGTAGCCGTTGGCCAAAGATTCGATTTGCTTGGCGTACGAGTCCGCTATTTTGCCGTAGGGGGAGTCGTGCGGCAACTTCCCGGCGCCCGAGAACTCCTCGTCCAGTTTGGACCCGGCGTTGATGCTGTTGTTGTTGTTATTCCTCGCTGTGGCGTTGCCGTAGTCCTCCAGGATTTTGTTGAACGCGTCGTTCGGCTTGGGAAACGGGCTCTCGCCGAGCTTGCTGGACAAGAAGGAATCTGAGAGCTTCGTCGGGAATGGCGGGGATGAGGTGGGCCCGGCGGAGGCCTCAAAGGGCTTGGAGCCGAACCGGCCCTCGAATTTGGAATCCAGCTCCAAATTTTTGCTGCTGTAAGAGTCAGGGTACTTGGTCTTGAAGACTCCGCCGTTCGTCAAGTTGTCCGGGCTGAAGCCGTTCGGCACTGGGTCGGCCCGGAACGGAGACAGGGAGTCGCCGGCGCTGAGGGACCGGTTGCTTCCGTAGGTCAGAGCCACGGACACGGGCTGAGTGTCCGGCGACATGCCGTTCGTGTACGGTGTCGGGTCGGACGATCTGGGATACTTGCCGATCATTTCCGGTTTGGTCAAGTCCAAGCCGTTGGCGTCGTCCGGCTGTCCGTTCACGGGCGCCTTGGAGAGGTCAAGGCCGTGGGAAGAGCTCCGTCGAATCTCGGGAGGAGGGGGGTCGCGGGGCACGATCAGGTCTATGGACCTGGACTTCGCCAGCTCCCCGCCGCCGCCGCCACCACCACCGCCGCCCCCGACTACAACGGCTCCGTCCGCGCTGTCCAAGTTGTTATTGTTGTTGTTGTTCACGCTGCCGTTAGGCGCTGTCCGGCTAAAGTTGTCGCACAGAACTTTGGTGTCCGACATGGTGATGCTCTGGCCGCGCTCTTTACGTCTGCGTTAGCGGCATGGGTTCCGCGTCGCGCTCTAAGTTGGGGTGTGTTTTGTTTTTGTTTCGAAGCTGCCGCAGTTTACCCGAGCCTCGTTTTGGCGTCTGAGTGATGTTTTCCAGGAGCAGTATTGGAAGGTACTACAAACGAATAATTTAATGGGGACAACAAAAAGGGGGTAGGGATCCGTGTTGCGCCTTCTCTTGAAGTCTGGCACTGAGGTATCCAACAAGACCGGTGGTCAGATGTAGTAGTCACACCGGTCAGTTTCTAGGCAGCTCAGTTAGCCATCTGTGGAGCAGAAGATAGTTTTGTAATTATATTAAATGTATTGGTCAACAATTGAAGAAGAAAAAAAAATCAACATTAGAAAGTTACCTCAATCTATAGTGTCCTACAGTTTCTACTGTAGAGTTCAGTATCCAAGAAATTAAATTTAGAGGGGCCAGTGGGGAAAATAAAAGCGAACGTTTTTTGACAGAATTATTCTTCACTTCCACTATACATGCTGGCCACACAATCCACTGGTATGGTGTGGCCACTGAAACTGGCAAACGCTGCGTCATCGCCCTATGGATCAATTTGGTCCGACTAGATACTTTACTTGTATACATTCTTAAAATACTTAATAAATCTTACTATTTATTTCTTTCTCAATCTTATGTATATATATAGTTATCTTTCTTAACTATTTACATGTCAATCTATTTATTTATCTGTCTTTTTATTGATCTATCGTTGTATCTGGCTATCTATCTAAACTATTTATCTTTATATTTCTTTATATATGTCTATCTGTCCATCTATCTATCTATCAACTGATATATTATATTTGTTCTTAAATTCGTCTCCTATTCTCTATCTCTCTCTCTCGCATAGTAAAGTAAACTACCCCTAGGAACAAATTGATCATAAGGTCGGTGAAGTAGCGTTCACCACCTTAAGTGGCCACGGATTACTACGGGATGTGTGGCCAGCACAATGGCCCAGCCGCCTTTACTTTACCCCAATAAATGTCAGGTACCCATCAGAGCTGTGTAGACTCAGGGACGCCGCCCAGTCCCGGGAACAATTACTAGAGTCTAGCCTTCACCAGGAATTTTTTTTTTTTTTTTTTTTTTTGTGTTTTTGTTGGTTCTGGTGTGTTTTTTTTCTTCTTCTTCTTTTCTATGAGTAACCAGGACTATGAGTAACACACGCGATCTAAAGCCACTGTCTCAGAAAGTCTTGGTTACGGGCGAATTGTACAACCACTAAAAAGTTGCGTCTATTTACATTTGAAATTAACCGGGATTAATCTCAGATGAAACAAAGAACCCAGAACAACAAGCGGAAGTGACGAAGCATCGCCATTCCCTCCTCTACAACTTCCGCCCCTACCCCCCCCCCTCACTGAAACCCTCCATCTTTCAGAACCTGACATCTTGTGGAATGAGTTCGTTTCTTTTTCTTTTCTTTTTAAAATATTTATAGATGGCATTGAACTATGATATTGCGTAACGTTACACCTACGACTCTCGTGCAGTCCTGGTGGTGGCACTCTCTAATAATGGACGAGGACTCGTACGAGGGCTGTTACTAGATCGAAACGGGGGGGGGGGCGCCTTTTCGGGGAGATGTAAGGGGGCGAGGTGTAAGATTACCCGTCATGACTCTTGCGCCACACACGGAAAGAAACCCTCCCGAAGAAAAAAAATTGGGGGTAGGGAAGAGAATAGGGCGTGGTTTGATAGTATCGGGTGTGCGCCCTTCCCGCCACCCGCCCACATGACTGATCCTGACATTGTTTTTTAGTGTCTGCAAGAGGTTCCACATTGTGAGGAGGTGCAGTGTGGCCCCTTTCTCTCTCAAGATTGATGCGTGCGCAGATCGCAGGGGAAGTTACTCGGGGATTGGGACTTATGGACTCTGCCTCGTCTCATTAGTGTAACTATTCGTTGCTGTTTTTTTAAAGAGTTGCTGCCCCTCCCAGTTCGATACACACGGAGCCCAGCAATAAATTATACGTAATCTAGAAATCCAGATCGCTTATTGCTAAAGTCTTCCCATACGTCACAACCCGTAGGCCAAAGTATTTCTTGCCTATCAGAGTTCTAAATTCTCAAATATAACCAGTAGGCCTGCTATTGTGCGTTATATTAATAATAATCAATCATTAATAGTTAATATGATTAGGAATAATAAATATCATTATACTATATCACATTGTAAAACATGGGGCACGGTAGCCGAGCAGCGCGTTCGACTGGCGATCCGAAGGTCCTGGGTTCGAATCCTGGTTAAGCCAGGATTTTTTTTACCAGGACTTGAGGGTGTCCCTGAGTCTTCCCAGCTCTGATGGGTACCTGACCTTAGTTGGGGTAAAGTAAAGGCGGCTGTGCATTGTGCTGGCCACTGGCCACAGAAACTGTTGAACGCTGCTTCACCGCACCTATGGATCAATTCGGTCTCATGGGTACTTTACTTACTTTTTACATTGTGAAAAAAAAAGTATATAGGCCCTACAGATTAGGCCTATTAACCAAAGAAAACTAATACAATATATTATCATATAGCCTATCCCCCCCCCCCCCCGTCTTTTTTAAATCAACAAAGTGCATAAGAAGTTGCTTTCTTTTAAACTATACACTTCTTACTTGTAAACATCTTCGCCTCTTACCCTCGCACCACCACCCCTCGAGCACTTCAACACTTGCACATGCACGCCTCACGCAACCTCCCCTTCCCCCCCCCCCCCCGCGAGACCCCTCCCGGCGCCCCTTTTTATTCGAAATGAGTTTCTACCTCCGCCCCGCCCCCCCCCCCCCCCCATGTTTTAAGATGACTAAACTAAAGCATGAATGTCCCATAGACTAGAAGCTGGGGTTGGGTGCGGTTGGGAAGGGTTAAATCTCGATGGGGAGGGGGCGCCCAATTAATCATCATCATATTGTTTTAAGGACGCCGTAAAGAATACATTTTTATAAAAGGAAGTTTATTTCAAATTTGTTTACTTTTTTTTTTTTTTTTAAAGCCGTAAATATTCTTTTTTTGGTTAAGAAACTGACGAGAGAAAAAAAAGTAACGTGACATCCAGGTGTCGTAAAAAGGATTACGGTGACGATTAGGGCGTGACTGTTGGCGCCCCCTGTCCTCTCCCCTCCCTTTTTTTCTTTCTTTTTCTCTAAGTTTTATAAAAGAAAACCTTTCACCTGTCAGAACAGCTATTTATTTATTTCTTTCTCTCTCTTTCTCTCTTTTTCTCTCTCTTTCTTTCTCTCTCTCTTTCTTTCTCTCTCTCTCTTTCTCTCTCTCTTTCTCTCTTTTTCTCTCTCTTTCTCTCTCTCTTTCTCTCTTTTCACTCTCCAAATTCTCTCTCTCTCTTTCTCTCTTTTTCTCTCTCTTTCTCTCTCTCTTTCTCTCTTTTCACTCTCCAAATTCTCTCTCTCTCTTTCTCTCTTTTTCTCTCTCTTTCTCTCTCTCTTTCTCTCTTTTTCTCTTTCTTTCTCTCTCTCTCTTTCTCTCTCTCTTTCTCTCTTTTTCTCTCTCTTTCTCTCTCTCTTTCTCTCTTTTCACTCTCCAAATTCTCTCTCTCTCTTTCTCTCTTTTTCTCTCTCTTTCTCTCTCTCTCTTTCTCTCTTTTTCTCTCTCTTTCTCTCTCTCTTTCTCTCTTTTCACTCTCCAAATTCTCTCTCTCTCTTTCTCTCTTTTTCTCTTTCTTTCTCTCTCTCTCTTTCTCTCTTTTTCTCTCTCTTTCTCTCTCTCTTTCTCTCTTTTTCTCTTTCTTTCTCTCTCTCTCTTTCTCTCTCTCTTTCTCTCTTTTTCTCTCTCTTTCTCTCTCTCTTTCTCTCTTTTCACTCTCCAAATTCTCTCTCTCTCTTTCTCTCTTTTTCTCTCTCTTTCTCTCTCTCTCTTTCTCTCTTTTTCTCTCTCTTTCTCTCTCTCTTTCTCTCTTTTCACTCTCCAAATTCTCTCTCTCTCTTTCTCTCTTTTTCTCTTTCTTTCTCTCTCTCTCTTTCTCTCTTTTTCTCTCTCTTTCTCTCTTTTCACTCTCCAAATTCTCTCTCTCTCTTTCTCTCTCTATTTCTCTCTCTCTTTTTTTCTTTCTCTCTCTTTCTCTCTTTTTCTTTCTTTCTCTCTTTCTCTCTCCTTCACTCTCTCTTTCTCTCTTGCTTTCTCTCCAATTCTCTCTCTCTCTCTTTCTCTCTCTCTCTCTCTCTCTCACACGTATAGAAACACACACACATGTTATTAATTACATTTTAACACTTTGTAGTGCGTTAGTATTTTAAGCTCAAGGTCGTCGTGGCATCATTGGATTCCAAATGAAATTGTATGTGTTTGCCTGTCATCCCCCCCAGGGGGGCCATAAACGAGCGTGTGTCTGTGTGTGCTGCGTGTGTTAATTTTTCTGTGTGTTGGTGTGTGTGTGTGTGTTCGCGCGCGCGTAAATGTGCATAGCGGATTACGAAGCCAGTAAGCCAACATATCCTCTGTAGCCATCGTAAAGTTGATGCTGTGGGGAGTCCGGGAGCGGTGTATACAGTAAACCAGGGATAGGCAACTTGCGGCAGGCGATTTTCATTGGCACGCCGAAGACTCCTATAATGCAATTCAAGTCTCTTCTACAAGAAATTGAGTGCTGATACAGAATATATTTTAAGCTGTTGGCACGTTGAATATATTTGAAATCCTATTTTGGCGCACTATTTTCAATAGTCTGTCCCGACCCATGCAGTATGTATCGGTGAAGATTTGTGGAAGTCAAGTGAAAATAGAAGCCCCCGACCTTCCTTCTCCAAGGCCAAAGCCCTAGAGCGCCAACATGTCACCATCAGCATAAAGTACACGAGAGAGAGAAAAGTATCGCTCGTCTCCTTTTCTTAGTAGACAGGTCGCGAGGAGATGCGCCGAGGGTCTTAATTGTTCATAAAGTACAACACAGAGTGGCGAGGTTAGGTGTCATTTTTTTTAAAAAGGAGGATGGGGGGGGGGCAACAAACACACAGGCGCACAAACACACCCCCACATAGACGCATTCGGACGCAGCTAGAATGCTTAAAAATAAGAGAAGGATTTGTTCATTTCAAAAGGGTGCGTCAAAATAATTTTACTGTCAGTTTTAAAAAAAAGCTACTTCCGGTCTGTTTTTTTTTTAAAGTTCGCTACACACACACATATAGATCTAGTCTAGATCTATAAATAATATATATGTATAATTTATATTTATTGTATATATAATATATATTTATGTATCCAGATTTGTTTCGTAGTAAGTAAAGTATCCCGTCGGACCAAATTGCTCATAGCAATCAGTGAAGCAGCGTTCTCCAGTTATTGTGGCCACGACATACTAGGGAGTGTGTGGCCAGCACAATGCCAGGTCGCCTTTACTTTACCCCAACCAATGTCAGGTACTCGTCAGAGATTGGTGGACTCAGAGACATCCTCTAGTCCAGGGAAAAAAATATTCCTAGCCTTCGCTTTGATTCGAACCCAGGACATTCGGTTTCGACAGTCGATCGCGCTGCCGATCAGTCACCGTGCCCCCCACTTCCACTCTGAGGTCTAAATCTGGACCAAACTTGTTTTTAGTTGTCTTTATATATATATCAGGAGGTTGTGATTTAAATATATTTTTTTTTTTTGCATTGCATAATTCAATGGACGATTTGTGTATGAGTAGGGAATGATGCAAATCGTGTCGCCAGTAATACTACTATCACAATAAACTTTCACAGATCCCGGAGTTTAGATTCCCCATTAGAATGAATAGTGGAAAAAAAAATGAATTCCCCCACCCACCCCACCTCGATCCCCAATTTAAAAAAACAAAAGATACACAATTGAAATCCACGATTTCATAATTGAAAATCTTAATCCATAAAACTAAAACTTGATCTATGGCTAATCTTTGTTTTGCGTTCTATTTCTACCGATGGAATTGAAAAAGGAGTTCAGCCTAAATATAATAATTGCGTGAGAGAATACAAAATACGCGAAGATCACCATAAAGGGAGAACATGTCACAGTTTGATCACATAATCTTTATGTTCTTTTATACAAGTATAAAGTAAGGTTTTATTAGTGTATTTGATTACTGGCCAGGTTTCTGGTTATTGCGATGGACGATTGAATTCCCCCCCCCCCCCCCCACAATTCTCAAGGGTATTACGTTTATTCAAAAAAAAAATTAAGATTGAAAAAAGACATTGGATATGTAATTTAGGACGTAATTTGGGATGAATATCGCCATATAAATTCCGTACGCCTGTGCATGAGAGGCAAGTGAGCTAAAATTGTTTGCAACACCTCGAGACAAATCAGACAGATTTTCCTTTCAAGGTCTCTAAAAAGAGAGTTGTTTTGTGGTTTATTTATTCATATTTTTAGCCGATCAAGGTACGTGAACAAAAATGGAGAAATATGACCGCATCTTTCTCCATTTATTTTTATGTTTGTGCCTATCTTGAGCGGGTTGTCAATAGTTCAGTCGTTTGCAGCTTTGTCCAGTCTCTTATATTGTCGAACCAGCATTTCCGCTGAACTGCCTTTCCGTATCCCATTCTACATAAGTAAAGTAAGTAAAGTAACCCTTCGAACCAAACTGATCATTGGGGCTGATGAAGCAGCGTTCACCCAGTTTCTATGGCCAAGGCATGCTAGGGGATGTGTGGCCAGAACAATGTTCAGCCGCCAACTAATGTCAGGTGCTCATCAGAGCATGGATAGACTTAGGGACACCCTCTAGTCCAGGAAAAACAAAATCCTAGCCTCTATCCTACATACACTGACCTAATTTGAAGGCCGAACAATGAACAATGTGAACAATGAACAATACAATGAACAATACTCGAGATACTCGTTCAAACATGTGGGTTTAAAAATAAAGCCGAGGGGGGGGGGGGCGACAGTGTAACCGAATGAACAACTGGCAATATTTTGTAAAGAGATATAAACATAATAGACTTTTACGGACTTGAGTGGACATGTAAAGAGATATAAACATAATAGACTTTTACGGACTTGAGTGGACACGTGAGTGAATTCGGCCAGGAGCACTTGTCCAGTTAACCAGAGAAGCAATGATATATAGATATCAGATCATGTTAAAGAAATCCAGGGACCAATAACTCTGGATGGCATATTGAATGCGTAGCCTACAGGTTATCCGCCGCTGGATGCTTTAGTGAACATTCTATACCCTGTATCTTTTGACAATAGCACGATTCGGATAGTTACGCGGTTAGAAAGACAGACAGACAGGCGTATAGAAAGATAGATAGATAGATAGATAGATAGATATATAGATATAATAATAGATAGATTGATAGACAAATAGAAAGATGGACAGATAAGCAGATGGACAGATAGACAGACAGATCGATCGATCGATAGATAGATAGACAGATAGATAGATAGATGGATAGATAGATAGATAGATAGATAGATAGATAGATAGATAGATAGATATAGAGAAATGTTGTGGGAGAATAGTTATACAGTTACATAGAGAGATTGATAGGTAGATAGATTGATGGGTAGATAGATATATAGATAAATAGAAAGAAATTAGAATTATCGCCTGATCACTCTGTCATTCGTCTAATCTCTAAAGAAAGAGTTCGCCTAGCCCAAAGCTTAAAGACTTGAACGCTTCAGAAGACTGCCGTCATTTATTAAATCAGGCGGTCGGCAACCTATGGCACTCATACCAGACTTGGCACGCAGATCCATTTTCATTGCCACCCCGAAGACTCCTAAAAAGGCGATTCAAGTCTCATTCATTCAAAAATGTTGTTGCTAAAGCAGGATGACTTCTAGGATGTTGGCACGCTGAATGAATTAGAAATCCTACTTTGGCACACTGTTATCAAAAGGTTGCCGATCCCTGGACTAAATGATTAAGACTTCACATGGCTGCGAGAGTTATTGGCTGATCTATCTGATGCCTTCTTCTCTTTTCACTTTCTCTCTTCTTCTTCTCTTCGGCCGAGGTGTATTTCATGGCAACTTGCAGGAATGTGTGGGGGGAGGGTGGTGGGGGACGAACCCGTAGCAAATTTTGGGGGTGGGGGAGGGGAGGGGTAAAGCTGGAAATAAATCTATAAACGTAATCACCCCACCATTCTCCCTTCGCACCAACGTAAAAAACAACAACAAAAAAACGTGTTTTTATCAGTGAAACAAGTGAAGCTAAGGAGGACTGGATGCGCATCGCAACATGTTCCACAATTTCGCACTCGCTTAAAAAAAGGAAGTACAAGCTCGGCTCCCGTTCTCCCCAATGGGTAAATATTTATGTAGGTCATTTACTTTTGCCAGGCTGCGGAAGTGAGGACTCGTGGTTCTGGGCGTAAGAAGTGGAATGGGGGGGGGGCGAGGGTGGGAGGGGGTATGTTGGGGCAACTGGTGCAGGGATAGGTCCAAAAGCCCAGACAGACAGACACACACACACATACACACACGAGTCCCGACAAACGCGTCTGGAATCAATGCCCGAGCCTTAGACCGAGAGACATAATCCGGCGAGAAGCCTAAGCAACATTAAAATAATGTTTATTTGCTGCGTACATTCAGTCTTTCCGTTGGCGCAAGATTGATTAGGGTTTAGGGGTTAAGGAGGGAGACTGTATACCGGGTAGTATCATTTCACTCGAGAAATATTTGCAGTTGCTGTATTTTTTTTCTCCTTGGAATTTCGGTTAGCGCCAAGGTCATTTATTATTTGGTCATCTGTACACGCCACGTGACCTAGACCCCCCCCCCTCCCCCAAAACAACAACAACAACACACACACCAGCGCGCACGAACAAAAGCGAGAGCGTTTGGTGCATTTTTTTCTGACGTTATTACGGAAAGACACAAAAAAACACGTGACCAAATGTCAGAAAGTGTGTACAAAATAGACAAGAGAGAACTAGATACATAGATAAATAGATAATCTACAATAGTCTACATAGATTTAGAGATTAATAGATAATTAGAGAAATTGATAAATAGATTATTAGATAAAAAGATAAATTGATGGGAATGTAGGTTAATATACAGAAATATAGTTTTAAGAAATACAGATATGTAGACCAAAGCCATGCAGACAGATATATAGATAGAGAAATGAATAGATAGTCAGCAACACAGATAAATAGATGAAAAAAACTGGCATATAGATAGACGTATAGTTTGACATACAGCTAAAAAGATGATGGAAAAATATTATAGAAATGGATAGATAGATACATAGATCTATAGATATATAGACACAAGGATAGATAGATTGACAGATGATCAATATATTGATTTACAAGATACACAGACAGACAGACAAAAATATAGATAGAAAGATAGATAGATAGTTAGATAGATAGATAGATAGATAGATGAATACATCTTTCTCTACAAGAAAACGTACAACTATTTCAAGGAAAAAGAAAACACATTCTTTGTCCAGAAGAGCGGAGTTGAGTTGGCGAGAGTAAGGAGAGGGGAAGAGAAATGCAGTGACACCCTGCACACACTGCATCGACCCCCTTACACCACCCTCACCTCGCCCCCTCCCTCTCTGTTCCACAACACAAAGACCATCAATATAGTTACGAGGATGCAATCTCTGGAAGTATCTCCTGCAGTTTGACCATTGGACGAGTAGCTCATCCTCCTCCCCACGTCCAACCCGCCCCCCCACCACACACACACTTCTTGAAAACGAAAGGGAGTTGAGCTGGAATGGGGGGGAGTTCTGCTCACGCGTACATGTGTGTGTGGTGAGGGGTGGTGAGGGGTGTTGTGAAGGCATGGACTGAAACTCCGCGAAACGATATTGACCAGCCGCCACAATATCACTGTCCCTGGCCTTATTATAGCGTCCCCCCCCCCCCACAGTCCTATTGCCTCCCCACCCCTCCCCCCACCAAGAGTCATCATCGATGCGCTGGGACTAAGCTCCACCCCCTTTTTTGTAGTTCGTACTCTCATCCCCATCACCTCTTTTAGATCTGCAGCCAATAACTAATCAGCAGAGAGCAAAGTAGAAATAGACATGTTTATCTCTTTCTCTCTCTCTCTCTGTATATATATATATATATATATATATATATCGATCTATCTAATCTATCTATCGATCTATCTATATATCTATCGATTTATCAATCTATATCTATCTATACATCTAATCTATCCATATTTTTATTTATATATCTATCTATATATCTATATGTATCTATCCATACATAAATGTATATCTATCTATATAGCTTTCAATCTATCTATCTATCTACCTATCTATATGTATCTATCTATCTATATCTATAATGTAAGAATACATGTTTCGGGGCCTACGGAAAAAGGGAGAGTATATGAAGCATCACCGAAAACATAAATAAATAAACGAAAGTAAATGACAATATCAAAAGAATGAGAATGAGAGAGAGAGAGGGAGAGAGAGAGAGAGAGAGAAAGAGAGAGAAAGATATCGTAATGACAAGATATAAGGCCACCCTCAGTCTCAATCTCCCGTAAACCAGCACCCAAACAAGAGAGAACAGAGAGTGTGTGTATGTGTGTGTGAGAGAGAGAGAGAGAGAGGGAGGAAGGGAGGGGGAGGAGAAAGTAAAAATAAATGAGAAAGAGAGAGAGAGAGAGAGAGTGAGAAAGATATCGTAATGACAAGATTTACACTCCCTGTCTCACTCCTGTAAACAACCAAACAAACAAGAGAGAACCCTTAGTGAGAGAAAGAGAGAGAGAGAGAGAGAGAGAAAGGAATAGAAACAGCCAGACTGATAGATAGATTGATAGATAGAACATATCATAGAAATATAGAAAGATTAATATATATATAATATATAGATGATAGATAGATAAATAGGTAGATAGTAGATATTTTTACCGATAGATAGTTGATAGATATTTACATAAATAGATAGATGGTAGAGGTTTATATATATAAATTGACTTTAGATATTTAGATAGATATATAGATAGATGGCGATTATTTAGATAGGCCTACATAGATAGATAGATAGATAGATCGTAGATATTTATATATATATATATATATATATATATATAGAGAGAGAGAGAGAGAGAGATAGATACATCGAAATTTAAAAAAAAAACGAGTCCGCGTGCACATGTTAAGAGGGCAAAAAAAAAATGAATGGGCTGGCGTACGTCGGTAGCGATGAGGGAAGGGAAGGGGCAGTGTAGAGATGAGGGAAGGGGCAGTGTAGAGAAGATAGCTTGAGGTTGACCGATGAAGTAAGCGGGAAAGATGGGAGAGGCGGGAACGGGAACGGGAGCGGGAGCGCTATGAAGTAAGAGATAAATGCAGAAAGTTTCTCTTTTTTTTTATTTTACTCCTTCAATTTTGTATTTAAATTGAAGATGAGAAAGAGAGTGAGAGAGAGAGAGTGAGAGAGAGAGAGTGAGTGAGTGAGAGAGAGAGAGAGGGAGGTTTAGTAAGAGAGAGAGAGAGAGAGAGAGAGATAGAATGAGAAAAAAAAGGGGAGTGCACGAAATAGGAAAGTTTTCGATTACTGCAGCCTTGTAGAACAAAATGAAAAAGTAAAGCAAAATAAGGCAGTGGAGTTTAAAAGTATGATTTGGGAAAGGGGTGGAGTGGGGAGGGATTGTGGGGGCGAGATTGGGGTGGAAAAAGGTTTGTGGGAGGAGGGGGGGGCATGGGTGACGAAAATAAATGAAGTTTTTCATATGTGTGGCCGGTGGGTGGGTGGGGGAGGGTGGCGGTGGTGGCGTTGCAAGTGGCGACGGGCGCACTCTAAAATTGATTTACCGAGCGCATTTGGGGGCAGGTTGGCTATTAGGGTGGAAGGGGGGGCGGTGATGGTGTGTGCGGGGGGGGATATGGGGGGCAGGGTTGAGGGTAGATGATGCAGTGGGCCTGGTGGTGACGGTTGCGGGGGGAGGGGGTGAGAGGAGGGCGTAGGGGCTGGAGATTGAAGAAAGTCCCATGCAGAGCGGCTTAGCAGTGACATTAACGTTCGCCAAGTAGAAATGGAAAGTTGAAATGTTATTTTCTGGTAAATAATGTCTGATAAGTAGTGTTTGAAATGTAATGTTTGAAATGTAATGTTTGAAATGTAATGTTTGAAATGTAATGCTTGAAATGTAATGTTTGAAATGTAATGTTTGAAATGTAATGTTTGAAATGTAATGTTTGAAATGTAATGTTTGAAATGTAATGTTTGAAATGTAATGTTTGAAATGTAATTTTTGAGAAGAAATGTTGGAGGAGTAATGTTGGAGAAGTAATGTTTTTAGAAGTAATTTTTAAAACGCTTTATTGGAAAGTAATGGTTAAAATTTAAAGTTTGAATTATAATGTTTAAAATTACTCATTAAAAAATAATGTTTGAAAAACTAATTTTGTGAAACGCAATGTTTTTTACATTAGTAGTGTTTAAAAACAAATTTTTAAATAGAATGTTAGAAAAGTAATGTTTTAGATGCTTTTAGCTACGATTGCCATTAAAGTCCTGGTGCTGTGTTCGAATCCTGTCGAAGGCTACGATTTGTTCCCGGTTCTGGAGGGTGTCCCTGAGTTTACCCAAGTCTGATGGGTACCTGACAGTAGTTAGGGCAAAGTAAAGGCGGCTACTGGGCATTGTGCTAACCACACAATCCCCCTAGTATGCCATGGCCACAGAAACTAATGAACGCCGCTTCACCAGCCCTATGATCAGTTTGGTCCCGAAGGGTACGTTACTTACCACACGAACGTACAAAACTCGCGAACATTTTCATTAA
Source organism: Anisus vortex (assembly GCA_949126835.1). Taxonomy (NCBI): domain Eukaryota; kingdom Metazoa; phylum Mollusca; class Gastropoda; family Planorbidae; genus Anisus; species Anisus vortex. The sequence continues at coordinate 9,095,396 of OX421509.1, forward strand.
AAATTCCGCAAAGAAATCCGAAAAAAAACACACAAAGACAAAATTTAAACAAAAAAAAAACATAAACAAAAAAATGTAAGTGATAGAAAAGAAAAAAAAACATCCTTTTTGTAATGTGTATTTCAACCCACTTTATATGTTGTTGTCTTTCTCTGTCCGTTAATGACCAATACTATAATACGCGAATTGAAAAGTGCCCGTGCGAATTCACCGGTGAATGGCATGACGCAACATAGGCGGTGAGTGAATTCATACAAAAAGAAACAGAAAAATGGACACAAAAAAAAAGAAGCGAACCGGCGCGAGCGCGGCCCATTAGAATTTTTAGCGTTCTATTGCTATGTAAATCTAAGTCTATAGTTGATCTGAAGTACTTATTGAAATAGAAATTCCATGGGCCCTATTCTGTGCACAGATTGTTATAAATCCGTTTTTAAAATGGTTTGTTGTTTTGTTGATATCTAAATAATTCAAATAATTTAGCAAAAGTAGAAAAAAAATACAAAAGTAGGAATAAAGAACATGTAGGATTTTGATGAGGCTGTCCGAGCGATTCATCAACGTAATCGGCCCTCACGAGGATCTACTCAGCGCCATTAAATGTAACAAAAACAAAAGAACTTCAGATGGTACTGGTTTGTGGCAAGATCCGAAGGCCTGGCGAAAACCACCCTGCAGGGCACAGTGCAGGGTGGAAGAAAAAGGAGGCAGGCAGAAGAAACGATGTGAGGATGACATCAAGGAGTGGACCGGGTTGTCTCTTGCGGATTCCCAGAGGGCGGCGCAGGACCGAGACGAATGACATACAAACGTTCAACAGTAAAAAAAAAATGGTGCTCCATCGACCCTCACTGGGGTAATGGGATAGATGAAGAGGAAGGCTTTTTATAGAATAAATAGTTTAAACGCGGATTTAAATTAATTTGAAATGGCCTCTTTCGTCGTAGTTTCGATTTTGGAGAAGCCAAAAAAAAAAATAGCTTTCATACGGCCGAAACTGATTTTGACTTTCGGTTATCAACTGAATATCTATTTTAACTTTCGAAATTCATATGCGGACTAGTGCTGCATCTGATACTCTGCTTATTGGTAATTTCATTTAGTAAAACTGTTGCGAATTAATCTGAGTGAAGTAGAAAATTGAAGTTCTTAATAAACGGATTATTTAATCATCCCAAAGAATGTAAAAAAAAATGGAGTGTGGGATTACTGTGCAGTCTTTTAAAATCTTTAGTTTGGCAATTTCGGTATCTGTTTCGGTTTCGACCGAACGTCAATCTATAACTTTCGGTATGGTTTCGTTTTCGGCCCAAACCAAAAATTTGATTTCGGTCGGCCTCTAGAAGAATGTTTGTTATTCTCAAATCCCAAACGATTAAGTTTCACTCTAGTGTTTAGTATTCTTGATCCAAAATCGCCACACACACCTTTTTCTTCAAATGTTCGCATGTGCAACTAATCGAGCGGTAGCACGGGGGAAGGAGAGGAAGAGGGATAGATACCGTTTTCAAGCCATTGGTTCACGTGTCTACGAACAACCACCATATCGACAACAAACAACAAAAATCGAAGTTTTCCTCCATGACTGGAGGGCGAAATAGAACACACGAAGACTAGTATCCTATCTGGGAATATGACACTCCACTTCCACCCTACCGCCCCTTACTAACATAACTCCACCCTCGACCCTTCCACCAAAAAAAAAAAACCTTAAAAAAAAAAACTAAGATAAGAAAAGCGTTAAAATAAGCCCTCGCTTCTTCGCTCGTGTTATGATTTATCTTACATTTTGTTTCGTTGCTGCGCCGTCGTAGCTCGGTGGAGAATAAGCTCAGCCGGGGCTTTTTGGCATGCGCTAATATCTATTTGCCGGAGTGCCCCGTCTACAGAGATCATAACACGATCAAAAGCTCTGCGAGAAAACGGACTGCGGGATAATGGCAGCCGCGTCTCAAACTGCCCGGGTGTGGGTGTCGCCTCTCAGCAGATCTCACAAATAGGAACTATTTGAGGTCTACAAATTTTCCTAAAGCTTACTAGGTCTAGTATTAAAAACATGTTAATATATCAAACCTGGGATTGATATTGAATATGTTGCATTTAATTATTATAGTTCTATATTTCTTTTTATTTGAATAAATGCGATCCATTTTTAGAACCACTACGCTATGTCTTTGATTAACGTGCTAAAGTCCACGTGTCCATTGGAGATTATCTAGCTTAGACGCGAGGATGATGACGAGGGCTTAAAACCTTTTAGAAATACACACGCGCGCGGACATATACACGGACAAACGCACGGGTGCCTGAGTTGGGTGTTAATGTGACGCCCGTCACTCGTTAGTGGCGTGGCTTTGGCAGTTGATGCTGAAATAATTGATTGGTTGTGGTATATATAGTATAAAAAAGTATATATATATATATATACATACATTAATAGTTACATAGAGGGATTGAGTGATTATTAAATAGATAGAGAGTTAGGAAGACCGATAAATAGATAGAGAAATAAAGATATACATTTATTAATAAATTCAAAGATAGCGAAATAGATAAAAAGAGAGGGAGATAAATAAATAGATAGTTAGATTAACAGATTGACTGCGTTATTAATAGACTGATAGATAGACTAACCGATAGATAAATAGATATGGAGACAAATAAAGATATAAATATTGGGATAGATAGGTAAAAAGATAGATAGGTTATGTGTGATGGTCCCATGTCATGTCACTACTCTGTTATTTAGATAGTCCCAAGTAATTTAAACAAAATTGCCTCCCCCCTTATCTGTAGATTGATTCCCTGCACCAATAATGACGGTCAAAGGAAAGATAACTGTTAAAAAAAAACAACAAACAGGGGCAAGTAAGAAAGCAGAAATTCAAAACCTTTATATTATCATCACGTGATATGACGAGCGTTACAGAACAAACAAACAAACAAATGAGAAAATATTTGCCGGTATCGATTTTATGTAAAGGTCTTTTCTTGACGGCTCAGTTATGTCCCCCCTCCCCCCCCCCCCCCCCCCCCCCGAACACCATAACTTTTTTTCCAGTTTCTCTCTCAGAAGTGGGGGAATTTAGTATAAGTTAGCCACTGGACGGAATAAATAGTGGGGGAAGGAGAGCGGAGGGGGTGGGGGTGAGTGGGGGCGCGAGGGGGTGGTGGAGTGAGAGATGGCGTTAAGCTTGTTATCACTGCATTATTTATCACACCCGTAGTCACCGGCAGGCCTTGCATTGCGGCACACACCACCACAAAAGCAGCGTCGTGGGAAATGGCCGAAGCCGAGGTCTTGATGTATGTGTGTGTTTAAGTGAGCGTCCAATCAAACGGAGAATAAGCCAGACGAAAGGATTATTTTATATTATTATTATATTCCCCCCAGTAAACGACTGTAGCTACGGACGAAACAGAATGCACGCTGGGTTTTATTGCCTTAGATCTGGGTTTTTTGTTTAATCTTTGGGGATCACAAATTAACCATTATTGATTGTCAATTACAAAGAATGAGTTTAGACTTAACTCCTTAAAGTATAAAAAGTTACGTTTTAAACCGTTGCATTCAATTTATTTGGGCGGCACACGTTATGAAAAGCTACAATATAGCCTTATAGATCAAAATATAAATACCAAAAAAATGTTGATTTATAAAAAGGTTTTCTAGGTGTTGGTTTGGTCAAAAGCTAGTGGGGTATTTAAACGAATTCCGATGCCTATTTATATATTAATTTATTTTTTATGTGAAGGAATCAGAATAAAGTAAAAGTTTCTCGTCGGACCAAATTGATCATAGAGCCGGTGAAGCAGCGTTCACCAGTTTCTGTGGCCACGGCATACTAGGTGATTGTGTGGCCAGCACTATACACAGCCAATTTTACTTTACACCAGCTAAAGTCAGGTACCCATCATAATCATAGTTGGGTAGACTCGGGGACACCGTCCAGACACGGGGACAAATCCTAGCCTTCACCAGGATTCGAGCCCAGGACCTTCGGTACGCCACTCGAACGCGCTGCTGCTCGGCTTTACGGGCAGTAATAAATTTATTTGTTTAAAAAAAAGGACCAAATCCAATATTTAAACAATACACAGAGCGTAGAGTGCTTAAAAAAAACTTTAAAAAACCCAGCGAATGTTGAATAGAAGTAAAAAAGAAATCATCTCTTATTCTTTCCATCTCCCCCGGCGTAACGCAAGGTAAGGGGAGAGAAATCATCAACATGTATAATTTCCCTTGAGAGTTTCGTAGGATTTTAAATAAGTTTGTTTGTTTGTTCGCTATAGACTCTTGGACTGTGAGACCGACCGGGTCAAGGGTTGAGTATTCCAAATGTTCAGCAGAAGATCGTGTTTGTTACATAACGTATTCTATTAAAAGTGTTGATTTTATATTATACAAAAGGTATACCCAATCATGCAAATGCATAGAAACTGTAAAGAAAAGTCAAACTCGAAAGGGAGTCTATTTTAGGAATTCACTGAACTGAACCAAACATCGATGTGAACACATAGTATTGAATTATTTTGAGCTATTTTAGCTAAAGTGAAAGAAAGCATGTTTTGAAATTGTATTTAGTTTCAACGAAAGTGTCAGTGAGAAAGGGTTAAGGATGGGGGGGGGGGCGGTAGTCGGCGCCCCCTCCTCTTCCTAGTGCGTCGCCCAACATGTTTCTCTCCCAGTTTTGTTTAAAACTCACACATTTTTCGTCGCCAATATTGTTGCTGTTTTACCATTTCCACGTCTTCTGCTCATCTCTCGCGCGCGCAAGCATGCACGTGCAACACTCACGGACATGTATGCACGCACAGTAATATTCTTCCTTGTGTGCGTGTGTGTGTGCGTGTGTGTGTGCGTGTGTGTGTGCGCGTGTGTGTGTGCGCGTGTGTGCGTGTGTTCCCTTGCATGTTTCTCTCGTCCAGTAGGACCTGGGGCTGGCGATCAATTTTCACAGACAAGTGAAGGCTCCGTGTTTAAACCAATCACTATTTTCTCTCTTTCTCTTACACTCTTGTCTCTTTCTCCCTCTCTTTCTCTTTATCTCTCTCTTTCTCTTTGCCTCTCTCCTCTGTCTATTTTTATTTCTCTATATTTCTTTCTCACTCTCTCTCTTTCTATTTTACTCTCATTCTCTTATTCTGTCGATTCGTTTCTCTAAATACATATTTCTCTTTCTTTCTTACATTCTCTTACTTGTCATCTCTTTCTTTCTATTTTTCTCTCTCCTTTGTCGCTTTCTGTCTCTCTCTCTCTCTCTCTCTTTTTCTCACTTTATATTTTACTGTCGTACCATCTCTTTATATTCATTTTCTTTCTCTATTTCTCTTTGTTCATTTTTCTCTCTTGCGTTCTCTATTTTCTTTTACCTTAAACTTTTTTTCTCTCCCCGTTCCCTTTCCATCGCTTTCTCTGTAGCTTTCTTTCTCTCTCTCTCTCTCTCTCTTACTCTCTCTCTCTCTCACTCTCTCTCTTAACTAGGTTTCTCCCCTCCTATCCGGGTGCCTCGTTATCTTCCCAATCACATGAGATGCCAGGCGACTGCTTTAATGAACCACCTCGCCATTTGAGGGGCGGTACCTGAAATAAAGTCACAGCTTCAAACGAGGACACACGGCCCCAACCTACCCAACACCAGCAGTGGGGAAAAGGCTGTGGCGACGGCTCGGGGCATGTATCCGGGAGCATGGGGGGGGGGACATTTTAGAGGGGGAAGGGTAACCCGGGTTGTTGCTCTTGTTATATAGTACAGATACATTTTAATGGTCACTCAACCCCCCAGCCCGTCCCATACAGAAGCCCATGTTTACTTGTGTGTATATTAATATTTCACTCTAGGGATAAGCCAGGACTATGTGTACTATGTAAGTCAAGTAATCCCTTCAGGACCAAACTGATCATAGGGCCGGTGAAGCAGTGATTCACCAGTTTCTGTGGGCCACGTCGTACTAAGGGGTTGTGTTGCCAGAACAATGCCCAGCCGCCTTTACATTACCCCCCAACTATATTGTCAGGTACCCAATCAGAGCCGAGTAGACTCAAGGACACCATCCAATCCCAGGAACAAACAAACCTTAGCCTTCACCAGGATTCGAACCTAGGACCTTTGGGTACGCCAGTCGAACGCCACCGTGGCCCTGTCCGAGGTGATACTATTTTTTTGTCTCCACCTTCTGTCTGATAGTAAAAAGTATCATCCCGGACTTTAGGCCTACGTTTTGTTTTTTTTTACTGGTGACGCCGCTGTCCTCATTTTCTTCTCCAGCTTCCGCCTTCCTTCAACTCTTACTCACACCTCGCCATATTTACTATCACAGAGAAAATAAATGAAAAAAAAATGAAAAAAAAAAACCACACCATTCAATCCAGTGTAAAGATGACCATTATTCCGGAACCGTTACGCTGAGCGACGAGATGTCATTAACACCGCTCACCCCTTCGCGCCCCTCCACATTCACCCGACTCCACCCGCCCTATTCCCACTTCTCCTTTCCCCCCAGACTCTCAATTACCACTCGGCAGCAGAGAAAACCAGTCGAGCGTGAATGAGAAGCACGCGCGCGAGAGAGAGAGACGGAGAGGTGGGGAGGGAGGGGGGGAGGATAAACGCCGACATTGAGCAGGCGGGGGGAGGGGAGGACACAGGCAGACACCTGACTCGGTGATTGCCAGGTGTGACACCATCAAATCACCCACCGCCCCCCACCCCCCACCCCCCGCGCGCGATGCTCACCCCTCGACCGCTGGCTGAACACTTTCGCCCCTCGCCCCCCCCCCTCTCGGCGGACCGCCGCCGATATTCATCCGAAGCGCTCTCGTGGTGGAATCCTCGCGAGCGATAGCCGTCACGGTCAATGATTCCACGAGAGTAGCTCATTCAATGCTTTTGTTTACGCTCTGAGTGTGTGTGTGTTGTGGGTTTTTTTTTTCTTCTCCGCAATCAATTGAAAGGCGTGTGTATGTATAGCGAGAACTTAGCCAGTGTAACAGGTCGACGGAGATCAGGAGTAGGCGATAGTCAAGTGGACCTTTGGGGGGGGGGGGGGGGGGCGGCAAACATTACTCTTGGAGATTGGTGGTTCAGCAGCAAGAGCGATGACATTCTCTAACTCATGTCCCTAGCCCCAAATCCATCATGTGAAAGGGTTGTGCTGTGTTTGAGAATAAAATGGGTGTGGAAGTAGTTTGCATATCGTGTTGTGAGAGTGGCGGGGGGGGGGGGGGCGGACAGTTTTATAGAAAGATGGGGGGCCCGGTGGCCGAGTGGCAGCGTGCTCGGCTGGCGCACCAAAGGTCCTGGGTTCGAATCCTGGTGCAGGCTAGGATTGTGTTTCCAGGTTCTCGAGAGTGTCGCTGAGTCTGCCCAGCTCTGATGAGTACCCGACTGACCTTAATCGGGGTAAAGTAAAGGCGACCGGGGATAGTGCTGGCCACACAATCACCTTGTGGCCAGAGCTGTGTAGATCTTGTTGATAATTCTCGTTAGTCCTAGGGGAGACTTTAATTATTAGTATTTATGTTTCAGTATTACACGAACTCTTCTTATAGTCCTGGGCAGAAATTCAGTATTTGTATTCCAACATTTCCTCTCTTGTAAATTATGGTAGTAGATAAATCTTATAGTAATGTATACAACACAATAGGATAGTAACTTGACAAAGAAGCTTCAGTGTAACTGTTGTTGATAGTTTATTTCAGGTGGTATGTTCAATATATACAATATATCTATTATGTACAGTTAGAATAAAATAGTGCAAACACAAACGTTCAAAGGAACATCTTTTGAAAACTCTCTGTCTTTCAGACAAAACAAATCATTAAATACTATCCGAGTGGTGCAAGGGACAGACCCACTACCAGTAGGGGTGAAAATCATGGTAACATTACAAAACTCATAACAAAACGATATGAACTTCCCCTATTAAATAATGAGTCGTTCCCAGACTCTGAGAATTTGAGATCAACACAGAATCCCAGCATTACCTAGAACCTTTCGTTTTCCTACTAAACGTCCTAATATCGCGTGTAGTAAGAAAAGAGAGAGAGAGGAGAATAAACATTGCGTGTTCCAATTCTTGGAAAAACAATATACATGACACGCCCCCACCCAATGAAAGAAATAATGTACCATAATTACCCAAGTAATACTCAACATGGTACATTTTTCGTACTTAACACTATCGTTTTAATAACCAACAATCAATGGAAGATTATTAGACAATTTAAGCAAACATGGCTCACTGGCACAACTAAATTATAAAAAGTGTCACTACCCAATGGTAATTGTGATTATAACGTGATGGACAAATATTTCACCGTTAGTATTAATATTAACTAATGTCTCAACAAGTACAAATAATTCAAAAATATTCTAGTCATTCTTATTTTAACTATGTACAGTTGTGTGGATTTCCACCAAAAATTTGCAAAAAGTTTTAATCTATTAAACAAATATAACATTGCTCAAACTCTTGTCAATTTCCAACAGTTTACTTCTAATATACAAACCAAAAGATAAGTAATACGTAACTCGAATCAAACTATAGGTTACTTCCCCTTTAAATTACAGTGTCAACTTGACATTAACAGGGTTGATACTTCCCCTTTTCTCAAATACGAGGAGAAAATACACTCTAGTTACGATTACTACAGTAATCTAAATATTAAAATGTAATCCACTATTATGCGTTTTTGGCAAATTTAAAAGTTTAATATAAAAGATTGTTCAGGGTTGAATGAGTGCTCACCTTTAGGTACCTTTGTTTCCCTCCATTCCCGGATATATGGAATATATAACAACCTATATACAACATAGTGAATATCCACTAGTTTTTCCCATTCTATTACCATGATATAACAATTTAGCAATAGATTTCCAATATTATCTATTAATTTATACCAATTGATATTACATCTCTTTCTAAGATAAAAATTGTACATATTATTATTTAGTTCCATTCATTAACTAAAATAAAACAAGATAATAAATCAACTAGCTCAAAGTTTTCCCACTTAATTGCATGTGATGACAATTACTTTTATCCATCCATATCAAGTAAATATGTGCATATTATATATTTATTGCATCATGCATCAACATTTAAATGGAATTTCTTTTCCATAATCAAATGAATTTAAAATATATCAGAACATCAATATTATACATGATTATAAGAATTATTAATACTTTCAAAAGACTTGACTTCTGTATGATACAAGTATTCTATAGGTATTCCATAATCAAAATTCAAACGAATGATAGGTTATCATGACACATTCTTAATGAATAAATGAGATGATCTGAAAAAGAAGTATGGGGTTATTCAGTCAATCATGTAGCACCCGAGATAGATTATCAGCTATGACCTTGTCTCTATCTTGTCGATGATACGGGAAATGGGATACCAGTCGGTCTCTGTCAAATTACTTAATTTCCCAAAGTCTCTATAAAACTGCAGTGTGTGGTCGGCTTTTGGTACCATCACACAGGGTGTAGACCATTTGCTATCACATTTTCCTCCTATGTCATTTTCTAACATATACTTTACATCTAATTTAATATGCTCAGGTCTGATGGGGTCAAATGGATGCTGTTTAATAGACCTGGCACTATCGGTTAATACTACATCGTGTTCTATTAGATGCGTCCTCCTGGGAACATCTGTAAACAGTGACTTATATTCATGTACCAGCTCAATAATCTTCTCCTTATCTTCTACCGGAAGATGTTCTAGCCTTGTATCTAAACTCTTAAGGGCATCTGTATTATTAAGTTTACTTTCTGCAAACTTATATTCTATCCTAGATAAATCCGTCGGGACTCTAGCTAATGAAATCATGGGGACCTCCCGTGGTTTACTCTTTTCCCTGGAAACATAGGGCTTAAGCAAATTAATATGGCATACCCTCTGCTTTTGTCTCCGGTCAGGAGTCTTTATCAAATAATTGACCTCGCCAAGCTTTGACTCTATCTCATAGGGTCCACTAAACTTTGCACTTAAAGGCTGATTTTGCAAAGGTAGAAACACAAGAACTTTGTCACCTGGTGCAAAAGTTCTAGCTGTAGCTTTACGGTCATAGTTCTGTCTCATACGCTCCTGCATCTGTGGAAAATGAATCTTCACATGGTTAAAAGCATGATAAAGCCTATTTTTAAATTTATCTACATATGACAAAAGTCCAATCGGTTCACTGTCCGTTAGCCAAGTTTCATGTAGAAGTTTCAACGGACCTCTGACTGAGTGTCCATACACAAGTTCGAATGGGCTAAACCCCAGGGATTCCTGAGTGGCCTCCCTTGCAGCGAACAGTACATAAGGCACACCCTTATCCCAGTCTTTCTCGTTTTCATAACAGTACTTTTTAAGCATCGATTTTAATGTCTGATGAAACCTTTCCAGAGCTCCCTGGCTCTCAGGATGTTAGGCACTTGATAGCCTATGGCTTATCCCTAATTGTTCCATGACTTGTTTGAAAATGTTCGAAGTAAAGTTAGTCCCCTGGTCGGACTGTACTGTCTTCGGTAGGCCATAACGTGTGAAGAAATTTGTCAGGGCGTCTACCACCTTCACTGTTGTTATGTTCCGCAACGGAATGGCTTCCGGGAAGCGAGTGGATGAACACATGACTGTGAGCAGGTATTGAAAACCGGCTTTTGTTTTCGGCAACGGGCCCACGCAATCAATGAGTATATGACTGAATGGTTCGTCGAACGCTGGTATCGGCTGGAGTGGAGCGACAGGAATTCGTTGGTTAGGACGTCCTACCATTTGGCATACGTGGCAAGTCTTGCAGTATTGTTCGACATCTCTTCTCAGTCCTGGCCAGTAGAAGTAAGGGAGGATACGGTGGTGCGTTTTTCGGACTCCCATGTGACCAGCGAAAGGAAGATCATGCGCCATACGCAGTATATCTTGACGATAGCACTTAGGTATTACAATCTGGTGAATACTGTCCCACTCGTTTGTACCTGAGTTGAGCGGTTTCGACTTTCTCATCAACACTTCATCTTTCATGTAGAAACATTCCGCCATTGCATCTGCAGTCTTTTCATCAACAGCTTTCATTCTGAGTTGCATTATTACTTCGTCATTCAATTGTTCTTTCACCAATTTCTGCTTTGGTGACAAAATGTTATCGTTCTCGGTTGCATCACCAGTTGTTAGTTCAGCAAAGAACGTAGCACTTAAATCGATGTCAGGTGTTTCTGTTATCACTGTTTCATTCGCATGTGTGTCTTCAGAACAGACAAACACATCTTTTGTTGCACTACACGGCGTAGCAGGAGTCTTTACCGACTTCTTTTTATGCATTGCTCTTGTCAGTGCACATGTTGGGCGTTCATTGGCAGGACGTAGGTTTTTGTCCTCCGCCATCTTTGTCTCCAACACTTTAACCATGGGCTCGACAGTGACTCTGCCGCCCATAATGTCATTTCCTAATATCATGGAAACGCCTTTGACGGGTAGTGCGCGCCACACTCCCACTACGATGTTACCTGTAAAAATATCCGACTCGAGTTTTATTCTGTGCAGTGGAGCTTCCACAGCCTCCATACTAGCACCTCTCAGCACAACAGACTCACCGGTACTGGTGGCATCCGTTAACGGCACACTGCCCTCCAGGATCACGCTGACAGCAGAACCCGTGTCACGTAATATCTGTATTTTCTTCTTGCTGAGTACATCGACTTCTGTCGACACTGTCCCCTCGTAGACAAAGGGTCGAAAATCGGATAGGTCGTCCTCTTCCGGGACTTCAGGAACCATCTGTTCCTCACGGCCTTCTGAAAGCATAATAGATTGAGTACAGCTATTCTCTTTTACCTTAGATAGACTGTTCTCAAAAACCATCGACTCCACAACTATGGGCGATGCCGGCCGCATTTCTTTTGAGTTTCTTGACCCTGTGTTGCACACTTCTTCTGTCTGCTTGCTATCTTTCTGCACTCTGGCACAGTGTAGAATAGCACCTTGCTTCTTGGTAAGGATCCAACAATCTTTCTTCATGTGGCCCTCTTTCTTGCAATTGAAACATACCACCTTTGCTTTATTTACATCTGTCTGCTTCCTGAAATGAACTAAGTTACTATTATTATTTACACCACTGTTCTTATTATTGTTTTCACTTGTCTCTTTTGGTTTACTAGCCTCCTTGGACTCTGGTTTCTGCACTTTGGGTTTGTCAGCATAATATGGCTTTATGCTGGCGTGAATTATGGCATAGTTATCTGCCAATCTAGCAGCTTCATGCACATCTTCAACCCCTCGGTCTGAGATGTGGGTTTTAATATCCACTCGAATACAATCATTGAATTCCTCAAACAATATTAGGTTCTTGAGTTTATCAAACTCACTTACATTCTGTGACCTTAGCCACTGTTCTAACATTTTCTCCTTTTGTCTCAAAAAGTCTACATGAGTTTGATCATATGCCTTCTTTCTGTCTCTAAATAGCTTTCTATATTTTTCTGGTGTCAGGGAATAACTTTTTAGCACCCTATCTTTGATTACTTCATAGTCATTTATTTCCTCGGGTGTTAAACTCAACACTACGTCCAATGCTTTTCCTTTGTTGAGAGTTGACCTTAACAATAAAGCCATCTTATCATCAGGGAACTGATAATCTACAGCTATCCTCTCAAAAAGCAAAAAGAAATCTTGAACATCTTCTTCTCTGAATATAGGCAAGTGTTGCTTCATTGCGCTAATATCCATACCATTGCTGTCCCTACGATGGTCAGGTCTGTTCATGCGTGCCATCTCTATCCTTTCTCTGCTTTCAATCCTAATTCTTTCCAATTCCATTCTCTTCATAGCTAATTGGAATTTTAGGTTTTCACTCAACCCTTCATCTTCATCATTGTTTGATGATCTAGATGACATATTTCTTACCTCGTCTCCGTGGGCAATTACCTCGCCCCCACTGGGAGCTACATAACCTTCATTGATATCGTTCTGTCCCACTTCAACTACACTACCAGTGTTCATGGCATTCTGCCCGTTCAAACATGTCATAATTTCTTTGGTCAAACGATTACGATTAGGTCTTGCCTGTCCTGCCTCAATCCCAAAGGACTCAGCTAATTCTTTTAATTCAGCAAATGACATGGCATTAAGTTCCTCACTTGATATATTCGAAGCCATAGTGTAGCGTTCAAAATATTTGTGATAGTAGAGTAGTATGTATTGTATAATAAAATATAAAGTTCCAACTTACGATTTGTCCAGAAATTTGCACAATATAATATTAAACACTTCGTGGAATCTTCAAACTTCCCAAGAAATAAGAACGCAAACCAGTTCTCTCCTCTTTTTAAAAAAAATAGTTTCACAGTCCTGAAAACGAAACACAAATATGCCGCTCTCAGTACTACTAATGTCACAAAATATTTATAGGTCAGGAAAAAATATAACTCAAATTTTCCAGACGAGATCAACAAATTTTTTTCAATCCTAGATCAAGAAAAGTAGAACTCAAATCTACCGAACGAGACTACCAAATCTTGTCAATCCTAGGTCAGGAAAAGTAGAACTCAAATATACCGGGCGAGACCACCAAATTTTGTTACGTCCACAATCCCCTTGTGGCCAGAGCTGTGTAGATCTTGTTGATAATTCTCGTTAGTCCTAGGGGAGACTTTAATTATTAGTATTTATGTTTCAGTATTACACGAACTCTTCTTATAGTCCTGGGCAGAAATTCAGTATTTGTATTCCAACATTTCCTCTCTTGTAAATTATGGTAGTAGATAAATCTTATAGTAATGTATACAACACAATAGGATAGTAACTTGACAAAGAAGCTTCAGTGTAACTGTTGTTGATAGTTTATTTCAGGTGGTATGTTCAATATATACAATATATCTATTATGTACAGTTAGAATAAAATAGTGCAAACACAAACGTTCAAAGGAACATCTTTTGAAAACTCTCTGTCTTTCAGACAAAACAAATCATTAAATACTATCCGAGTGGTGCAAGGGACAGACCCACTACCAGTAGGGGTGAAAATCATGGTAACATTACAAAACTCATAACAAAACGATATGAACTTCCCCTATTAAATAATGAGTCGTTCCCAGACTCTGAGAATTTGAGATCAACACAGAATCCCAGCATTACCTAGAACCTTTCGTTTTCCTACTAAACGTCCTAATATCGCGTGTAGTAAGAAAAGAGAGAGAGAGGAGAATAAACATTGCGTGTTCCAATTCTTGGAAAAACAATATACATGACACAAGCCTAATGAAAGGACTAATGGACACGCCGTATTCATTAGATTCCCCCCTCCCCAACCCAATGACCATAAGGGCCAAGGGATAAAAAACAATTATATTAAGCAACAACAATACTTATGAAACCATAAAAAAATAATTATCAAATAACCTAAAGGTGATCCCAAAGTTTCGGCCCTCGCTCTACTACCAAAAGCCTCGATACATCTATACTTCATTGAATGACAGAACTCTTACCTGCGATTGGTTGATTAAAAAGTACGGTAGGCGTTATTTATCACAGGACAAATAAAAAATGGACGTTTTGCTGTGGTGAAGAGGGGGCGGGCGTCCCTAACCCACCAAAATCACACAAGAAACCAGAATACACCCCTGTCCGGGATCGTAAGATAAAAAAAAAAAATAATATGGAAATGCGGTTTTGAAAATATCCAGCAAACCCCCCACACAACTTTCGGACCACATGCACACACACAGACACATAAGAGCTCTCGTTATGTCCTCGGCGAGCTGATGGCAGGAGACAGAACAAAAACATTATAATAATAAATAGGAGGAGGGGAGGGGTATGGCATGTAGATTTCTATAGAGAATCTAATAAAAATAAAAAGACATAAGAGGAATTAGGAAGGGGGGGGAGGGGCTAGTTAACTTTGTAAAAAAAAACAAAAAAAAGCGAGTGCAGACGACGTAAGCAACATTTTCGCCCTCGGTTGTAAACAAATCATTTGGACGAGGAGAACAACTTTAAATCGGGGTTCGCTTTATTTTTTTGTTTTTTTGTTTAATTTGACAGAAAAGCATGGGGGTCGAGGAGAAAGAATAGGGAGACGGGGTGAGGAGTCGATGTAAGGAGGGTAGAGGGGGGTGGGGGCGCCTTAACATTCTTCTACACCGCGGAAGGATGAGATGGAGGGGAGGGCGGAGGGGGGGAAGGAAGACAAGCACTTTAACTGGGGCCCCTAATGACTGACATGCAACATTATTAATTCTGATGACATAATAGACGAGAGAGAGAGAGAGGGAGAGAGAGAGAGAGAGAGAGAGAGAGAGAGAGAGAGAGAGACAAGAGGAAAGATGCGACAAGAAAACAACACAACGAAACAAAATGAAATGAAAATGGGGGGGGGGGGAAGGGAGTTAGTTAAGTAGGAATGAAGGCTAAAAGAAAAAATGGATGGAAACGGAGGGGAGTGGGGGTGGAGATGGAAGAGAAGAGAGCTGTTGGGGGAAATTGGATGTAAAATTGGCATCCATGTTTATTAGAAGACTTTCAAATTGAAGCATAGATGGGTCGGTGTGTGTAGGGGTGGGGTTTGGGACGTGATGCGGAGGGGCTGAGGGTAAAAATAAAAGTTATCAGGATTTGTTCAACTTAAATAGACAAGCGTAATTCCACGTGTCACTCCCCAACCCCACATAACGCCCCTCCCCCGTCCCTTCGATGCGACCTCCTTAGCCAACCCAATTTAGATCAAACTTTTATTTAACTCGGTTGTTTCCCTTGTCTGCAGTGCTGCATCGCTGCGGAAGAGGATGTTCACCTGATAGCCTTTATTAATTTTCGCTGCCACCAATTATTGCATGTCGCTCTTATAAAATGTCTTTTTTTGTCTTATCTTATATCTTACGTTATGTTTTAGACGCTCCTTCTACACGGAAGTCTGCTTGTCCAATCCAGTCTTGCATTTTAAGGTAGTTTTTTTTTTTTTTTTGTGGGGGGGGGGGGGAGAGTAGGGGGCTTATATCTGTAGAAAGAAAGGTGTAATCAAAATGCAAGACTCAGACCACGAATGAGCGTAGGTCGTCTTTATGGATGTGATAATATGTAAGGCCGATTCATGCAACCCATTCCATGCCCAAATGCCACTCACGGGGAGAATATATCTTATTTGATTCTGTCCTTGCATGTGTAATAAGAATAGTTGCTCTTTTCTATAGTCTTATCCGTGCTTTATTAGATTATCATGCCGCATTTTCTAAATCTGAACTAACATTCAATCCCCCTCCTATTTGATTGGTTCGTATAACTTAAAGTCGTACAGAAGGGACACGTACAATACAATACATGCAACATAAAATAAAATACATAAAATCATACTATTATCAAACCCAACAGCGCAAGACACGTTAATGGACAAACCGTATAGCGTCAAAGGAGGAGAAAAAAACAACTATAATAAACTAACATAGTTTTCCAGTACCAAGTGTTGACAACTCGAAAAATGTATAGATTGAACGATGCCAACACCAAAATAAAAATGGTTAACACCAGACACCATTCGATTATCTGGTCTTGAAAACCCAAGTTTTAAGGTGTAAGAAACCTAATTGTTTAAGCGTAACAATGTTAACAGTTAACAAATCACACTGAGCGAACGTGGAAGTGTAATGCAAGGGTAATCATTTATCTTTTTTTTTTAACGGCTAGGCGACTATGCACTGAAAAATGTACGAGACGCTCTCTTATTATTGCATTTTGGACCAACTATTAACACCCTCGCTACACGGCCGCGCATTTGATGGACACGGACACGACTTGGGGACGGGAAGTTGTCAAGGAATAGGGTTGCATTGCCGAAAAGGACATAACAAAATAAAAGGAAGAAGAAAAGTAGAAGTAGGCGAAGAAATCTGGCCTGTAATTACATCAGAGCTGCACACGAGTTGGGGAGAAGGGCTGAGGGCGGTCGAGGGTGTGTGGGGGAAGTGGAGGGCCGTTGCTGAGGAGGAGGATGGGGAAACGGGTGAACAAATGAAATAAAAATGTCCTCATGTCCTTTGAAACTGAGGACGAGGGGCGCCGTACGCGCCCACTCATAATCGCGACCCTCAGAGGCTGAAGTAAAAAAAAAACACCTAAGCTCGGCTGAGCGTGCGTGTGTGTGTTTTATAGTCAAGATATATTTGTGGCGCAATTAGTACACCAATACAAAGCGGTAATTAACTAAACGCAGGACTGAGGGCGCGGGACTGAGGGAGCGGGACCGAGGGCGCAAGATAGGGCGCAAGAATTGATTGGAAATATCGCATGCAGATATTTCAATGGACAGGACAGGGGAAAAGGTACAAGAGTTGGAAATTGTCTTTAAAAATATGGTGTTTATGTTTTTGATATCAACAACAGCAAGCTAGAAAAAAACGCAACGCCAGTTGCAACACCAATTAGAACAGCAGCGACGCCAGTGTTAGAACAGCAGCGTCGCCAGTGTTAAAACAGCAGCGACACCAGCGTTGGAACAGCAGAACAAACGATGACCACAAAACCAAACAAAACGGGAGATAAATGACACATCAAAAATCAAACCGGAAAGAAACTACAACCCAAAGGATGCAATAATCAAACTATCCCCCCCCCCCCCTCCCGCTCACACTAAGTTGCGGCAGTAATAAGGTTTAAAAGACAGGCGAGCGACCTTTTCATTGCTCAAGGTCACTGCTTTTTGATTGGTTACTTTTCAAAACACGCTCAGCCAATGCGAGCGAGATTACACACAAACAAACAAACCCGTGTTGTAGTCTTTTTTTTTTATTACAAAAACTAAATCTGGCTACTCTTTTAAGGAGACAACGAAACGATGTAGTAAAAACAACAACAACAACAACAACCCCAACACTACTACAGCCCAAAGAAATCAAATTTAAAAATAAAAGCTACTCACACACGTGCGCGCGCACACACAAAAACAAACACACTCACACACACACACACATGACATTATACTGGTCCTCCCCCTTCCCAATTAGGAGGCGTTAGTGTTGTTGCATTTTGGTAGCAGTGGTAGGGAAGGGGTGATGTGCAGAAGATCGTGAAAGGTGCAGTTAAAGAGCGTGTAGACAAAGTTTTGCAGACGCCAGGCTCCAACATCCTGCGCGATACTTATAGGGGACCGATGGTGGCGGGGGGGTGGAGGAGGATTGGGGGGAGGAGGGCGTCGGAGGGTAGAAGTACTGTGCACAAGCCAGAAGTCATAAAAAAAAAGGAAAACAGATTGGAATCCCCGGGACGCCATTAATAAATATAATTACGGTCGTTTTGTAGTTTTTTCATTCCTTTCTTCTTCCAATCTTTCCCTTGTGGCCTCCAAAACATTCACAAAAAATTCAAGAGAGAATAAGAGAGAGAATGAGAGAGATAGAGAGATAGAGAGAGAGAGAGAGAGAGAGAGAGAGAGAGAGAGAGAAAGAATAGGGAAGTAGAAAAGAGGCTTTTGAAGAAAAAAGTAGGTCATAACAGGCTCGGAACAGCGGGAAGACACTAAATATGATTATGCATGGGGAACAAACATCTTTCCGTATTGATACGGATATTCCGGTATTGATCAAAACTACGGTCACAATGGCTCGAGAGGGGAGAGGGATTTTAGAGGGGAGAAAAAAAAATAATGGCGGTACTGCACAGAGTGATACTGCACACTAATACTGCACGACCCCCCCCCCTCCCCACAGGTCATGTTTCCCTATCGTGTCTCTTTCTTTCCCTCATCCCCCCCGCCTCAATCTTTCTACCCTCGCTCCCCCTTCCTCGTCATCCCATACTTCTTTTTATATTTTGTCCTCTCGTGTGTGTGAGCAGTGGTTTTTTTTTTGTTTTCTTTCAGCAGTTTCTTTTTTTTTATATGCCCATGGCTTTGACGTCTGCTGTCTTTGAAATCTTACCACACACACACCATACACACACACACACACAGTCCTTGTTGGGTATTAGCATTACGCTCAGTAGCATTATGGTAGGGGGGGGGACCTGTCCTTCAGACTCTTTAAGTAGCCTGGCG